>JAOPJM010439163.1:0-11154 GCA_027124095.1 Muusoctopus leioderma | reverse complement strand
AATCACCTTCGAAAGACTCTGGTAATTTAGTTTGTGATGACTACCTGGCAATGGGGAGAAGTCAAAATGCGAGTGGGCGCCAAGTTGCAGCTGCCGTAGGAGCCATGCGAAATCGGGAATCGGACGGGCTCACAACAGTCAGTTCTCCAAATCCTCACACATTCCGAAAACTCCACTCTGAATTAAACAACACATTCGCCGCCGAATTTCACACAATCGAATGCCCAGAACTTGAAGGGAAAATAGATGGATCAGCCATTAAGTGCAAAGACTTGCGAGATTTCTTGTTAAAAGTCATTTGGATTCGGGGTCGAGCTGTTTCCGATGTTGCATACATCAAAGTCAACGCCGATGATGGTCGTGGATCACTCAAATTGATGATACAGATTCTCTTCACTGATGACCCACTTTTGACAGAGCTACCTGAAGAAACCCGACGGGAATATGCCGATGAAAACAACGGGTATCTCGACAGCGGTGTCAACGGAGTCTACATTGTTGTTCTCATTCCTGGATGTGATGAGACATTTGCCAGCGTTCGATTTATGTTCAATTCCCTGAACTTCGAAGATGTCTGTGAAACTTTCACCAATGCTCAAATCTAATTTAAATAGTACCATTATTTTATTTTATTTATTTATTATCATATTTTTCAGATATTCCATTTACCTAAAAGTATTGCTGTTCTTGTAGTAGCAGTCAGCTATGGATGGGCAGACTCCTCGTAGAGAGACAGCCCACTGAAATTTTAGTAATGACCCACCAACTTTAACCATTTAATGATATACCACTGACTATTTATCAATTCTGAAGTGATGAACAGCTAAATCAACCTCGGCAAATTTTTAGTTCAGAACTGTGTGCCACCAAATAGCTTGTCATTTATATAGTTTAGACCCCTATCTTATCCACTAAGATATTTAGCTGAATTAAATACTGAATTATTACTTTTTTTATGTTGCCTTGATCTAAAGGATACCTTCTTCATATCATATCCATGGCAGTAGTAATATGATTTAGTACCTTAATCTCCAAAGAAAAGCAAAAAGTTTGAGAACAAGAGAAAAAAATAGAAAAAAGCTAGACTAAATAATCTTTCCTAAGATGATGCTCCTTATGCTGCACAGAAGACAGCCTGTCTAGATTAGCTATTTCTAAGTAAAACTGACAGAGTGTAGAGTGGAGCCTTGGTTTCATAAGACAATCTCTCAAGTGCCAATGCCATGATAAATGTGCTAGTGGTTAACAATATGAAAGGCATTCAGTTGTAAACTACCAGCAAGTCCACTATCAAGAACAATAGGTCGTATAATAACAGAGACTACATTAAAAGGATTTAATCTTGTGTCAATAACTCTTTTCTCTACAGAATATCAGTTTCAAATTTTCCACTATCAACATTAGTACAATGTTGTGATACTAGAGTAGAGATGTGAATTTGTCTTGAGTGCAACAATTGAGGTGAAGTGTTTTAACCAGACTCATCACAGGTACGAATGAACAATAAATTCTTCAAGGCAGAAAATATTGATAATACTAGTCATCTAGGTATAGTCTTAATGGAGAGGTAGGTGAACAGTGTAATTTAGGTAGCTAGGATAAGTAATAAAACAGTTAAATTCAAACAGGTTTTAGGCAAAATGAGGGCATACACAGTGTTTCTTTATGTTTCATTTGTAAAATTAATTGACAAGCAAAAGCACCAGTTCCATGAGGCCCTTGTGCAAATAACACCAGGCTGAATTACACACTAAAGTACATAGAAGTTATGGCTATAGCAAAATAGAGAACAAGTTTCCTAGAATTCATTTGGAAATGATTTTACAACCTGCAAATTACATTTTAGAAAAGCAGCCAGCCAGTGGTCAGCAATTAATCAAGTGAACATGAGAGCTAAATCAACTTTATTTGAACCAGGAAAAACGACAGACAAATCCTTGTGAACATTGTCTCTGCCTGCTGTACAATGTGTCCATTAACATAAATAGGTGGTGAGAGAGTTCAGGTTGAAAATGAAGAAGGTTAGGAAAGAAATCACAACTACAAAAAGGAGGTTCTACAAGTTGTAAACTACAACTTTCAACTGTCAGGAGATGAATTTTTAGATAGAGAGACAGAGATAGAAAACTAACATACAAGATAACTAGATGTACCTAATGAACAACTGGCTGCAAGCCACTGATCAGTTCTGTGGCTAGAACAGGGTCCCAACCAGGCAGTGGGTGACATCATAGTAGAATAGTCTATAAGAAATAGGTGAGAAGCATGAAACGAGTAAAAGAACTGGGTAGCATGGAGCAGTATTAGGAGTCTAGATGGGAAGCAAAATTTACTTAGACAAAATAATAGGAAGATTACTAATGTTTTGCGCCTTAAAGATAAGAGGCATGAAGTATCCGAATAACAGTATAATGTTTTCATATGAATCAAGATGTAAATAGGAAGAAGTGTGTTCAAAATGAAACTGACAATATCAGTGACTATGAAAGAGGTATAAATGTGTCTTTACATCATGTTACTGAACAAGGAATATGAACAGAATAGTGAGAGCCTACCTCTAGAGGGGCCAACAGTAGAGGCTCACACAAGTTTAGTTAATGAGGCAAGAGAAGTGCAGGTCCGTTAAGGATAGTTGCTGAGATGCAGAAATCATTAGATCATGTTGGAATTACATTATGTACTCAGTTAGTCAGTATGTGCAAGAAGATACTAATCCCAACAACTTATGTAGCAAAGCTATTGTCATCTACTACAAGAGTAAACAAGACTCTTAAATAGCCAAAATCCTCTCATCTTTGATTATAGGTCTGTTTGATCAGACCTATAACTCTGGGGTTAAACAACAGTAACAACTATAAGAGTAAAGGAATCACACAAGAAAGGAAACATTAAAGAAGGCTTGGCTGAGGGGTTAAGGTTATGAAGTAGTACAGAGAATCATATCAAAACAAAAGACAAAGTCAGGTTTGATAAGATACTCTTTGGGTATGTACCAGGACGTAGAACTATAGATGCCATATTTCTAGAGATACAACTGTCAGAAAAGTTCTGAAATAAAAACGAAGAAATCTGCTTTGAAGATCCTAGACTTTGGACTGGTCTTAGACCAGTCTGGTCTGAACCAAAAAGATAGTTATAGATGGATGGTACTGTTTGAGCCATTTACAAGCGTTATGTAAGCAATGTCATGGATTGTCAGTGATTTCAGTTAAGAATTTAGTATACAAATGGTGCCCACTATGGCTCAGTTCTTAGTACCCATTTCTTTTTTTAACTGTTTAATCAGGAAGGAAGGGCTGTGTCCATCACCATTTTTCCAGGCCTCTGAGATTGGTGGGAGCGAGAGAGGAAAGTATCCTCAGACTAGAGACCTGGCCCAAATGCTTGCAACAGAGTGGACTCTGCTAAAGGCACCCAAGGCCAGGTAGTGGTGTTAGACCAGGCAATGAATTAAGTCTACCACCCAAGTAGGCCACAGCAGGATTTGAACTCAGAATGCGAAGAGCTGGAACAAATATTGCAAGGTATTTCATCTGCAAGTCCACCGACTTTAGACTATATTTATTTACCCCGAAGGGATGAAAAGCAAAGCTGATCTTGGCAGGATTTGAATTCAGAGCACAGTGAGCTGGAATGAATACTGCAAGACAATCTATCCAACACTCTAACAACTCTGCCAATTCGCCACTTGGAAGCCAAATTCACCACCTACATGGCCTTATAAAATAATACAGAAGCTCAGAACTGGATGTTCATGGCAGCTCCTGTATGATTTTTAGTTGGTTCTTACTGCAGAATTTGTCAAAAAGTTATATAAAATGTTCCAAATGAGTAAGACTGTTTTAGAGGGGAAAAGCCTAAATGTAAACTTGGCAAAGATGAAGGTTCTGGTTATTAACAAAGAGCACAAACACCAAGTGACATCTGAGAAGTAGACTGGCTCAGTATGTAGAAAGTAGGATATTAGGAACTCAGTACAAGCAAATGGTGAACAAGAGGTACAGTAGATTTCTGGCAGACTGACAGGGAACAAGGTGTTTAGATGTGCTGTATGTACAAGATACTCATGTAATGAAGTCCATGTACTAGACTACTCAGATGGACCATTATAAATAGTGGATAGTTCCTGCAATTGAAGTAACATGATTATTAATGGAGATAGTTGTGTTGAAAACATAGTAGTTTAGGGAAGAAAAGGATGGAAGAAGTTGAGGGAGTTGTTATCTCTATTTTCAATAGTTTCTCTTTCCAAGTAAGAAGCAAACTACTTGATGCCTGCGTAACAAGTATAACACTGTATGGTAATGAGACAGAGGTTTTGAATAGGGAAGATATATGGAAGCTGAAGAGGCATGAATTGAATTGAATGAAAGACAGAGTGCAAAAAAACTTATAAAGTCGCTGGGCTGGAAAAGCTGGGCAAGTTAGACTGTGCAGGTGAGACAGCAATGTTGGTATAGATAGGAATTACAAATGAATACTTCTTGGTTTGGTGAAAGAGTACCATGAACTGATGAACTAAGGGTATTCATGCTAAGAGTAGACCACCAAGGATGATATGTTAAGAAATGGTGAAGTTTTATCTGAGAACATTGGGCTGAGAACATTTCTGATACAACATATTGCAAACCTGTCTTCCCCATGACAAGTATATGCTGTGGTAGTAGTATATGCTGTGGTAGTAGTATATGCTGTGGTAGTAGCATATGCTGTGGTAGTAGTATATGCTGTGGTAGTAGTATATAATTGCAAATAACACAGACAAGCTTAGTTAATAATATTTAATATTCTAAGTATTTCAAAAGAAATAGTTACAGTATTTTCAGCAGAATATTAAGAAGCTGATTGTTATTTTTAGCAGTAATCAATATCCATAGAATGTTGTTGTTGTTATTATGGCTGTTTGATCCCATATTCATAATTTCCTATTTACTCCTATGTATATGTTAAATTAATCTTTGATATGTCTTCTAATATATTTCAGTGGGAAGAAAAAGTAAAAGTATGTATGTACAAAAAGAAAGAGTCGATCACATCCGAAGACGTTTAGATACTTCTAACAAGAATTGATGTATATTCTCTAAGAAACATATAGAATATTTTATATATAAGAATAAAAGATTACGAAACATAACCTTTATAGCATTTTCTATCTTTTCACGAGCTAGTTGTAGCCTGAATGTATTTAAGGTTGGAAATAATTTCGTTATCCTTCGTAAATTAATAGTTGGTAAAATTTTGTTATCATCCTGGGAAGGTTGAGAGTCTTTGTAACCTGCAAAAGAAGAAATCAATAATTATAGTATTGTAAATTATTACATTCTCAAGAATTTTTGACCAATTATCCTACCACTCATCCCTTGTCATTAGTCCTCTACTTGCAGCCTAGACACTTCACACATGACATGCAATGCTTCCTTGAACAGAAACCATGAACACATTTCTTAATGGGAAAATTGCAAGCTACTCTCCTTTAAGAGCACCAAAATACAATCGTTGCACATATATAGACATTCTAGACTGCAGTCAAAAGAATCACCCACATGCTACAATCACTGGTTCACAAACATGATGTTTCTTCTCACTGACTCTTCTACTGCTACTACAACCATCTCTTCTTCTGTGAACAAATTAGCTGCATACCCGCTCCACAATGACCAACCCAACACACCTATCATTCCTCCTCTTGTTACCTCTACTGGGACTTACAGACCCCCCAAACATTTTGCTCAACCATTCCTCTCCATAAACTGAATATCAATTGCATCAATCTGATCAGTTTGGGGATGGGGGGGGCTGCACAAAGTTATGGAAACTGCCTGTATTTCTTTGGCTAACTAATAAAAATATTGAAAGTAATTAATATTATAATAATGGTAAAGGTAATTTTTCATAGTTAAAAAGAAGCCAATATTATTATAATAAAGTGAAAACAATTTGTGGTGCAAACAGTAGTAAACCAAACTAAGTACTTATGGCACCAAGTTTTAATTTTCACATTTCTAAGTTCAAATCTTTCCAGGATTAATAAGATAATATCAATGGTGATGACATACATGAATAGATGCAATTATATTTCAACTCACAAAATTGGTCTTGTTCCAAGTCAAAAGAAATCATTATTATATATTAATCCCAAAACTATCATATAGATCCCATTCAACCAGGCTGGCATGTAGATCAATGAGAAAATGAAGTTAATGTATTATAATAATTGAATTACCATATCATTACTTATAGTATAGTAACTAGACAACACTAGATGATACTAGAAGATACTTCTTAAGATAAGATTGTGCACTTAACTAAGTTAGAGATAAATAAAAAGCTTGGAAGAAGTGGAAGAAAAGAGATAGTACAGAAGGGTATTGTATAGCTATAAATAAGAGGTATGTCAACATTGTATTTTCTGAGAATGAGACAGAAGTACTTTAAGTTGGTGATAAAATGAGGACAAATTAGGTTGTTTTGGAGAGACATATTTTGTAAATAATCTGGTCACACTTGCTCTCAGTGACAATGAAAGGAAAGGTGCATGGAAGTGCCACTACAAGAGGCTGCTGAATAAATAATATGAATGGACCAAGAGAGTTAATTCTCATTGGATCCACAATGTTGTATTGATGAAAGGAAAGATAGTGTGTAAAGTAATCAAGGATACAAAAAGAGGAAAAGCTGCAGGGCCATCAAGTATAGTTGCTGGGATGTTAAATGCATCAGGATGATTATGATATTAACCGCTCACTAATCAAATCAGATTATGTAAAGTGGTATCCCTGGTGACTGATATAGCAATATCATTGTCAACTGCTACAAAAGTATAGAAGGTATGCATTAGACTGAGAGAAATTACAACGGGTGGGTCTCAAACTAAAGGACTGAGTTATGAAGGTGATAGAGTCATAAACTAATATAGGAATGAAAGTGGGCAGATTAAGATGTAAGTCATTAATGTTAGGAAATGGAATACAGATGTATTATTTCTGGTTCAAGTGAGCTAGTTAGAACAAATAACTCTAACTTGTATCTTTATTTTATGGAAGAAGGGGAATTGCTCAAGACCTTCACAAGCACTCTAAGACTGGTGAGATCAATTCGGTTTATGTTCAGCTTGAGCATCTGTAAGTTGATGTGGGTAGGGGAGGAAATTCCAGAGGGTTGACACTCTGGAGAAGATGCGTTGAGCAAAGTGGTTAGGGCAGTGCCTCAGGGGTTGAGACAGTATGAGTAATAAGAGGAAGAGGGATAGATGTGTTATGGAGAATTAGTATGCAAGAAACTAGCTTGAAGGAGAAGTGGCCTTCACAGTATCAATAGAAGAGATAGAGACGAGACAGCACATCTATAGGCCAGTATGTTGGTGAGTGAGGCATTGCTAATCAGTCTGTGTAGTGAGGCAAAGAATTTGATAAAGTGTCAAATTTTGTCATATGGATAAATGTGGTTAAAAAGGTCATGAGAACTGTTTAAGATATAAATGGGCTGTAAGTTCAGTTAGATAATTTAATGTACAGCTGTGTGTCCACCAAGACTGCCAACTGCTCTCTTGTTTTCATTTAGTTCATGAAGCCACTACAAAGAAGTTCAGTACTGAATATCCACAACTTCTCTGTGATAATAAACTAGCCATCCCCATCCTTTTAAGAATTAACCAAAGAATTAAAAAAGAAGTTTGAAACATGGAAGAGAGTGCTAAAGTGGAGATATCTGATGATGAGGTAACAGGGATTACCAAAGCTTTAACTCCAATCAGATGATTGAGCCAATATATCGGTCAGCTATTTTTATGCTAGATAAAAGAAAGAGGTGATCTCTTTAAAAATATACATGCATTTTTTTGTCTCTTCAAACTTAGATATCATTTAACAGAATTTTATGTAATAACACCTTTATTCTTTTTGTATTGGGTAAAAATACTTCCATCAATTTTTGGCATATAGACATCAGTAGGCTTTGTCTCCAAAGTCTACCGATAAAAACATAAAATATGCTCTTTCTTGGCATGGTATGCAAAAAGGGATTAGGCACAACGTAATAGCATAGCATTCCTGAAAACATTGCAGGGAAATTTCTGGTGGGTGAACCGACAGGGAAGCTAACATAAACAGAAAATATGTAATGATGCAGTATACTGGTTTTGTCCAATTCATATCAGTAATCAATCACAAGATTTATTGAGTCTATTAAATTTACAGTTGCTTGATAGGTTAAATGACAAAGTAACTTCAATTTTCAAACATATTTACCGTCCTTGTCTTTATCATTTTTGGTATCCCTTGCTTTCGGAACCTTTGTAAGTATTACTTCATTTGACCTGCTTAAATGTAAGTTCACTCGATCCAGATTTACTGAATGTCTCCAGAACTTCAAGGGAGGTCGACGATAAGGTTTAATCAGAGTGTCTTCTGAAATAAAATACATTTGTATGAAAGTAAATGGCTTGTTAAAAAGTCTTATCACATGAAATGTTTCTCAAGTCTATAATTTGAACAACTTAGAAATAGGTAATGTTTACTATAGTGAAAGGTTCAATAAACACTAGTTCAGTATACACTAATATTATCATATACATCATCATCATCATCATCTTCATTTTATGTCTGTTTTCCATGCTGGCATGGGTTGGACGGGTGATTTTGGCCTGAGTCGATTCCTGATTGGAGTCACCATTCTCCTAGACGGGTCGGCGGCCCACGTCTTGCTCGTATGTTTCATTTGGCTTGGTTTCTATGGCTGGATGCCCTTCCTATCGCCAACCATATATATATAATTACCAAATTCCTCTTTTTTTCTCTTCCATTAATATTTTAACATCTCAGTTTTCGAATCCTGAAATTGTTTAATCCAAGAGATTAATTTTTTATTTTCTTCTTTTCCTTTTTTTTTTTCAGATTAAAGAAATGATGGCAAATGCACAAAAAATGATACAGGAGCGCAAAGCACAGCTCAGCATACATACTCCCACTTTACCAACAGGAGTTATGGTGAGTATATTATGTACACTACATGTCAAACATTTGTGCATTAACTCAGATATCTATGTATCTGTCCTGTCCCTGTGTATAATTCACCAAATTGATTGTAGATTAACATGAGTGGTAGACTGTCTTTGCATAGACGGTATCAAAGATGGTCAGCTTCACAAAGTTAGGCTACCACTCGTGTTAATCCATATTCAATTGGTGGACTGTAACACTGGAGTAAAGCAGTGGCCATTTTATGAGGCAAGCTATTTTGCCTGAGAAGGCTACCTTACTGAAAGCTCTATGATCTTTGATTCGAACCATCGACCTTCATTTCTAAACTAACGCTAATAACATTTTTGTCAGTGGCTTAGTGGATAAGAATGTTGTTACTCTTAGTTCAGAAATAGAGGTTTCTGGTTCACATCCAGTCTGGGACTATGTACACATCCAGGAATAAGACACCTGATGACGGTTGGTGATCACACCTGTTGAAATGTAGTGTAGATATAAATATCGTAATATCTTTCACTTCTAAAGATGAGGTTAACAGATTTTATAATAGTTAGTAATCCTTAAACACATTTTGAACCACTGTGGACTTAGACTGGTCAACTGATTGCTACCAGCTGGATATTCACCTCCAACCAATATATGAAGTGACCAGGACCAAGGGTGCCAATAATTATGTACTTGAATGGATGAAATTAAGTTAATTATTTTGTAAAGGATTAGCTTTAATTTGTCGTTATGCTTGATTACAATTTCGGAAGTCATACATACTACTATTTTTATTGATTTTTTTTTTTGTTTGTATTTTTTAAGAATGTGTTTCTTTATCTTTGTCTGTGTAGCCATCACCATCTCAGACTCAGCAGCTGATGAATGATGCCGTGGAGAAGGCTAAACGTGCTGCTGAACTCCAAGCCAGGATTCAAGCTCAGTTGACAGGTCTTTCTACAGGAGGGGCTAATATAACACTTCCAGTTACACAGTAAGACTGCTACTTGTTATATTTTTATTTTGCTTTTTAATCACTTAGTCAGGAGGGAAGGCAGTACCCATCACCCCCTTTTTCATGGCCTTCGACACTGGTGGGAGGGAGAGAGGACTGAATTCGAACTAGGGAAGGCTTTATTAATATTATAATTGTCCAGATTATTAACTCATCTTTATAATATATATTTAAAATATTTACATAACTACACAACGTTTCGATTAGGTTTTTTTTTTTACGAGTTAGTCAGGGATGGAAGGCCAGCACTCTTGACACTTTATTTTTTCAGGGCCTCCGAGATAGGTGAGCGGAAGGGAGGAAGGTATCCTTGAACCGAAGACCTGGTCCAAATGCTTGCAACAGAGTGAACTCCATTAAAGGTAGCCAAGGGCCAGATGGTGGTGTTAAACCAGGCGATGGATTAAGTCGTATATCTAATGTCTGAATTCTAGTTACACTTTAAGAAGTAATACAACATTTTCACTTAGACTATGAGTAATGTTTCTATAGACAGCCATAATACACCATTTCTAGTCACAGTGGTGACAGGAAGGGTGTCCAGCTGTAAAATACTACCTAAAAAAAAATCTCTGTCCAACCCATGTCGGCATGGAAACCTGGATGTTACAATGACGACAATGATGATGATGGGTATGAGGTTTGTACGGGCAGGATACATTAGAATATCACTGAGTCAGTGACGGTTTTCTCAAGTGGTGTAACACCATGCTTCTAATTACACAGGTAATGTTACAGGTGTCTATACAGGTGAGTCAATCATTGAAAGTTAAAGAGAGTTGATTAGACGCTGGCTGCAAAAGATTGTTTCTTGGGATGGCAAGACAATTCTCTTGAATGTAGATTTTTGAAATATTGATGTAAGACCTGTAGAATATTGTTGTTGCTAATTAAATCCTTTAGAAATATTGATGTAAGATCTATTCCACAGATTTTTTAAAAAAAAACTGTAGAATATTGTTGTTGCTAATTAAATCCTTTAGAAATATTGATGTAAGATCTATTCCACAGATTTTTAAAAAAAAAACTCTGTAGAATATTGTTGTTGCTAATTAAATCCTTTAGAAATATTGATGTAAGATCTATTCCACAGATTTAAAAAAAAAAAACTCTGTAGAATATTGTTGTTGCTAATTAAATCCTTTAGAAATATTGATGTAAGATCTATTCCACAGA
>JAOPJM010439058.1:0-11155 GCA_027124095.1 Muusoctopus leioderma | reverse complement strand
GTGTATTTGTATGTATGTATATATATATATATATATATATACATACACACACACACATATATATATATATGCATATATACATACACACATGTATCTGTGTATGTATGTATGTCAAGAAAAGAAAGGAAATGAAGAAGAGAGGTAAACTTGCTGATAATGTTAAATAAGATCAGCTACAGTTACTGTTTCTATTTCAAACAACAGTCATTCATAGATTTTTTGTCACCGTAAAATGACACCCTAATTTGAGGCAGATTTAGCCACTATTTCTTGCAGGACAAGTGACCACATTAGGACCCCCTTGTTGGTTTGAAATTGCATTGTTGTTGTTGCTTAGCTAGAACGAGCAGATGTATAATCAAAGATGTTCCAGCCTTGACCATCCTGTCCTATTTTTTCCAGATATATTATATCTAGGACTATATTAGCTAATGTGTCCCTTCTTTTTTTATAGACAGTTGGGTGAGATTGCAGAAATATTTAGCTGCAATTTCCAGCAGGACAAGCAACCACATATAGGCTCCTGTTTTGGCACCAATATATCAAATAAACTGTGTTCTAAATACTGCACTCTATATTATATTCATTATGTTTTGTCAAGGATTGCTCTCCAAAACTTTATTGGATTGGCAGAATTGGTAGAGTGGTGGGCAAAATTACCTTGCACCATTTAGTTAGCTTCCTGTATGTTCTTGCTTGTCATCCTTCCAGTGTTGATAAAATAAATCTTAGAAAAGGGAAGGACATATTGGATAATGTAGTCCTGAGTGGACTGTGTCTGGGGAAAAAGATGGAATAGTCATGACATGAATACCTTTGACCATAGGTCTGCTTAATCAGGGCTAACCCAGGGCTAAACAACAACAACTACCTTCATATTAAGAGTTTACTAATTCTTACACTAGACTTATTGCATTATTTTCAAACTGTTTCCCTCCAGCACTGTCTCTTCTATTTATTCCCTCCTTTGCCACCTTCTCACCCCAATCACTCTGTTTCTCCCATCAAGCTCTCACTTCTTCCACCCTCTCTCCCTGGCTCTTCTGTCATCGTTTTCTTTTCTATTCACATGCTTTGGTCATGTTGCCTTTAATAAATGAAGACAATATAGAGTAGTGAGGACTCTTTAGTCTTGCGAGGTACAAGGCAGTCATACTAGTGCTGGTGTTGAGATAAAATGCATCCAGTACACTATGTAAAGTGATTGGTGAATGAGCGGGGACAACGTAGAGTCGAGAGGACATTTCAGTATTGTAAAAATTATGACAACCTCTTTAGTGCTGGTACCATGATAAAGTGTACACAGTACACTCTGTAAAGTGGTTGGTGTTATGAAGGGCATCCAGCTATAGAAACCAAGCCAAAACTTGAAAGTACGAATGAGATGTGGTCCCTTGACCTTAGGAGGACAGTAACTCTAAATAAGAACTGACTCGGACCGCAACAACCCTCCAACCCATGTCAGCATGGAGAGCAGATGTAAAACACGACGATGATGATGATGATGATGATGATGATCTTTTTCAAAATCCTTTCTTTCTCCAGATGTTCGTCTCTTGTTGAACATTTGATGTATTGATTCTTTCATATTCAAACATCCTATCAAGTGTATATGTGATTTCTACTCTATTTCACTTCTGGAAGCAATTGCATCTGTCAATCATACATATTTAGCTCTAATCACATACACATATATACATATTTAACTCTAATTGTACACACACACACACATACACACACACACACACCCGCACATGCACACACACAGACATGCACGCACACACACACACATACACACACACACACACACACACACTTATTTAACACTAATCATGTACGAGTGAGACATGGTCTGATTAAGAACTGACTTGGACTGTGGCGACCCGCTCAACCCTTGCTAGCATGGAAAGCGGATGTAAAAATGATAATGATGATGATATATATATATATATATATATAACTATATACACAGGAGAAAAGTCTAGTTGTAATAAAAAACAATAGCAGGAATTGAAGTCATTATGTATTGGTATGTTTGCAACAAACAACAATGCAAGAATCAAAGTCATGTATGTATGCAAGGTACAGAATTTCAAGAAGTGAGTGAGAAAATGAATGTAAGGAGATACGAACAAACCATGCTTGAATTACAGCAATTGGACTGACGTGGATCCGTCAAGAAGTTCATCTCAACTAACTTTTTTGGTCACAATTGCGACCTTTTATTAGCTTGAGGAGGCTAAAACGGCTGTTGTTAAGTGACTGTTCTGATTGGTCGAGGCCGACCAATCAAAAGCAAAACAGAGTCAAGTAATATTAAGTTACCAAGTGCAGTGTAGCTCATAAATATGTATGTGTATATACATTTGTGCGTGTGTGTGTGTCTGTGTCTATAGCGGCTTGTACAGATGTATTAGCCAACAGATTTGCTACAATGTCTATATTTGATACTCACCACTATTTAATACTCATCAATGTTGTTCATGTCTGTATCTAATACTCACTACTGTTATTTCATCAACCTCAGAATATTATCAAAGTTTCATATCACATTATTCGTTATACAGCTATGACAACCATTCTCTCTACCTGTTTGTACTGACCAATAATAAGATTGTCTTCATCCTTGATGCCAGTATAACCACTCGTTATAAAATATATGGCTTTCTAGGTGAGCTTCTTGAAGTTCTTTTTTTCTCTCTTTAACCCTTGTGTTACCATATTTCTAATGAAATACACTACCTATGATTTTCAATTAATTTCAAAAATATTCAAGAATTTGTCATTATTAAGTTAGTGTTTGGAATATAACTTAACAAAAAGTTCTTACATAGAATTATAATGGAAGGTTTAAATTTAATATGAATACTTTAAAGCAAATGGTTTTTTTAATTATAGAACCAGGGGCGGTTTCAGGTGGGTTGATATCGAAATGGTTAATAGAAAGCTAGCCTAGATGCTTTGGGAATTTATAGTTTAGTTTAGGGACTTAGTGTTCAAAGATCAAATCACATTAGGTGCGAGACATAAGAACTTTTTCTTTTAAATCTCCTCCTCCCCTCCTGAAGTGAAAAATGTGATTAAGTTGATCATGGCCAGGATTTGAACTCACAACTGTAAACTACCAAATAAACAATAGCTTTTCAGTTAGTTAATTATATATTCCAAACCCTTGTTTCACCAATATTTTTTTGGTTTTATAGAAATGCCCAGCTTCTTAGTGTCTATTACCACAGAGATTTCAGGTGGTGTCAAGGTTTTTATCGCAGCAACATCCGAGCAAGGTGAACATGAAACGGACTTCAATAAAATTATATTTTTGTATTTGGAACCAAACTTCAAAACTAGTAAGTTTAAATCTGTCAATACTAAGCATCACTGATTTTTTAATCTTTTTATTTCTTGTTTTGATGATTTTTTTTTTCTCTGTTGTCAAGTGGTTCTCATGTTGGTTCATTTTCATTTCTGAGTTATTAGTTGGTCCATCACAGAGTTAGAGATCCACTCAGTTTTCCCAGTTTTCTTACTAACACGTATCTCCCCTGGAGTGAGGGCACTAACGTTTTTCTATTTGGAACTTGATTTGAAATCTAGAAAGTTTTATCTGGCTCTTCTAAAATTAGTAATTGTAGGCAGGTGTAAATAGCCTTTCTGATGTTGAAAAGGTTCCTGTCATGTCGGAAGTTAATAGTGACCCCTTCCTCCCTTTCCACCCTTCTGCGTAACAGTGTTGTCACACAGATGAAGAAGATATTAAATAATACAGGAGCCAGCACACAATCTTCTCTAATTCCCATTATTACACTGAAGAGCTCTGATTTCTGCCCTCTTACAACAGCTCAAACCATAATCCCTGGGTGAAACTGGCAGAGGAGATTTGCGACTTTGGGTGGGGAACCAAACTTTCTGAGAACATTCCACAGAAGTTCCCTGCTTATAGTGTCAAAAGCCTTTGACAGATCCACAAATGCAATGAACAGGTTGCTCCCTACATTTCTCCTGAAGCTGCTTTGTAATAAAGATCATGTGGGATGTTTTCTAATATTGATTGGACCAGTTTTTTTAGCATGATCTTGGCCATGACCTTCCCAGCAATGGACAGAAGTGCTATACCTTTACTTTTGGAGTAAACAGATTTGTCTAGCAGATGGTTACCATCCTTCCATTGTTGAGGTATATACTCCTGATTTTACACCTCTGTGACGTAGCAATGAAGCGCTCTTGTGCAGAGGTAACCACCCTCTTTCAAGATCCTGGTGAGGATTTTGAACAGGCCGTCTCTACTCACAAGGTTGAAGGCTTTCATGAGGTCAATAAAAGCAATGTAGAGTGGTTGTCTTTGCTCTCTACATTTCTCTTGTAGTTGTCGAAGGGAGAAGATAATGTTAATTGGGGCGCATTTTGACCTGAAACCACACTGAGACTCGGGGTATACACTTTCAGTGATTTTCTGTAGTCTGCTCAGTAAAGAGATTCCCCTGTAGTTGTTACATCCACTTCTCTCCCCTTTGTTCTTATAGAGGGTGACAATATTGCAGTCTCTCATCTCCTATGGCACTACTCCTTCTTTACAGCACTGGCACAGTAGTTCATGCAGGTGGTTTAACAATGCTCTTTGCACACCTGATGGCTTCTGGTGGAATGCCATCCAATCCTCATGCCTTGCTGGTGAGCAGATGGTCAATGGCTTTACTTAGCTCTTCAGCAGTCAGTAATGCATTCAATTCCTGCATGACAGGCAAGCATTCCATGGCAGCTAGTGCACTGTTTGAGATGCTGTTTCCTCTGGAGTAGAATTCAGAGTAGTTTTCCTCACATCTCTCTATCTTCTTGCCTTTGTCTTTGATGGTCTTGCCTATTATGGTTTTCAGTGGTACTGTCTTACACTTGGTTGGGCCCGTGGCTTTTTTGATCTTCTCGTACACTCCACAAATGTTACCTATATCAAATGATAACTGAATACTTTCACAGAGTTGTAACCAATAGTCATTTGCACAGCATCTGGCTGTTTTCTGGGCCTTGCTTCTTGCGGTTTGTAGTGTTTGCTTGGTTGCCTGGGTGGTGTAGCATTTATGTTCTAGTTGTACAGCATGATTTTACCTGATGATAGGGGTGAGCTTGCTTGAACTCGCTTCAAACCAGTCCTGTGTCTTGCCCTGTTTCTCCCCAAAGACCTTGAGTGTAGTGCTGTAGATGGTGTCCCTGAGAGAGTCCCATCTCAACCGAGCATCTCTTTCTGGTGGATCTGCAAGGAGAGCATTCTCTAGTGACTTTATGAATTCTGCCACTTTGTTTGGGTGTTGTGTCATACTAGCATCAATGTGCTGCTTACTTGGAGTCCTGGTGTAGTGAATATTCCTTGGTCAGGGTTTGATTTTTCAGCAAACCAGAGAGTGATCTGGGTTGCAGTTGGCACTCTGAAAGGATCAAGTCATGAGAATGTTTCTCAGGTGGTGGTATCTTGTGATTATGCGGTTTACTTGGTGCCAGTGCTTTAGTCTGGAAGTAGGTGTTGGTGATAACAATTCGTGGAACATGCAAAGCTCAAGCAATCATTACCTGTTGTCATTTATGCTACCAATCTCATACCACTCTAGGTAGCTTGGCCAGGAGTCATAGTCCACGCCCACTCTGGCATTGAAGTCGCCAAGCAGCAGAGACTGTTCATGTCATGAGATATTCTGTATTGTCCTTGAGAGATGATCGTAAAACTCGTCCTTTGCTTCTTGTGAAGGGTTGGGGCATAGACACTGACAAGGTTGACAGGCCCATCAGATGTGTGGGGTCGAATTGAGAAAATCTGCTCCATTTTTCTCTTGTTGGGCTCCACCATCTTCAGCAGTGAATTCCCCACTGTGAAGGCAATGCCATGCTCTATGGTCTTGTTGGAGACCTTCTGCTGCCAGAAGAAGGTATAGTCCCTCTCACGTAAAGTTCCTGAGTCAGCTATTTATATATATATAAATAACTGACTGACTGGTGAGCATAAAGTGTTTGGCTATTGACCACATAACAATAAGTTAAGGCCTGACTACAGCCATTGTATTGCACTCCTACAGAAGGTACCTTCCTCTATTTACTCTAATTTGACTGAATGAAAAAAATAATCATCATAGTTGAGCAGTTATTAGTAGAAAGGGCATCCATGTGTAAAAGCTCTTGTTTCAGTAAATAATCCCTCCCCACTTCCTTCCAAGCAAGAAAAACTGAATGTAAACCAATACAAAAATATGAAATATGGAAGTATTTACTTTTTATAGTTTCATGTCTTTCTTAATGGCTAAATAGTGGATGGTACTTATTTCTTTCAATTTCGTTTTCTTTATAACTTGGACAATGACCAAGGCAAGAAGAATGATGTATCTTGCTTAGTGTGTGTTGTGTGCATATAGGGGTGGTGGTGGTGGTGGACAAAAGGCAAACTTCTTGCAGGATTTAAAGTCTTTTTCAAATGTTTGTATTTGTTAACTGAATACCCTTGTTAACACTGTTCCTGAAAATAAACTGACATTTCATCAACATTTCAGCATTTGAAGAGAAATATCAAAGCTCAATCTGTTTATTTGACAATGAAAAACTTTACATTAATATACTTCTACTCACATCTCCTGTTAGCGGCCTGGAAGCTGTGAATGGTTACATCTATACTACTTTAAGGGAGTCCCAGGAAATTATGCAGTTTTTTAATAAATTTGACCCAGATTCAGAGGTATTTAATTAAGAATTTTATTAATTGGTTTTTCTTGATCATCCTTGCCACCATCTTGATTAAGAAAATAAAACATGTATATATTTTGCTTCACGAGTTATTTTGATTTCTGGTTATTATTTCATCTCATTTACATTAGTAATTGAGTTCAAATCCTGCCAAGGTCAACTTTGCCTTTCATCTTTTTGGGGTAGATAAATAAGGTACCAGTTTAGCGCAGTGGACTAATGGAATCTTTAGAGCATCGGATGGGATGCCTTTGGTTATTTGTTCCGGCTCTTTGCATTCTGAGTGAAAATCCTGCCGTGGAATACTTGGGTGGTAGACTTAATCTATCACCCTGTTTAACATCACCACCTGGCCCTTGGGTTCTTTAATGGAGTTCACTCTGTTGCATGTAGGGCTTCTCTCCCAGGTATTCCCAGGAGAGAAGCCCTAGTTGCAAGCACTCAGGCCATGTCTCTGGTCTGAGGATACCTTCCTCTCTCCTTCACACCAGTCTCGAAGGCCCTAAAAAAAAGGATGATAGGTACTGCCCTTTCCTCCTGACTAAGTGATAAAAAATAAAAATATAGTAATGATTGAGTTGCATAAAATTGAACAATAAAGTTTAGTGAAATCCTACAGAACACACTTTAAAACAGGACAAAGTATTAAAAGTAGCATGTCAGTCTAAAGTAGTGATGGGAATTTAAAAAAAAGGCAAGATCAAGATCCTAATAAGCTAAATGCTGAAAGTTTACAATACTAGATTTATGAGTTCTAGGCATGACTGTGTGGTTAAGAAGTTCACTTTGTAACTGCCTGGTTTTAGGTTTGGTCCCACTCCGGGGCACCTTGGGTAAGTGTCTTTTACCATAGCCTCAGGTTGACGAAAGTCTTGTGAATGAAATTTGGTAGAAGGAAACTGTATTTAAGCCCATCAAAGGGACCATTCCTATTCTTGGGTAGTAGACTTAATTTGTCGACCAGTTTAACACCACCACCTGGTCCTTGTGTGCTTTTAGCAGAGTTCACTCTGTTGTAAGCATTTGGGCCAGGTCTCCAGTCTAAGGATACTTTCCTCCCTTCCTCCCATCAGTCTCAGAAGCCCTGAAGAGGGCAATGGGTACTACTCTTACTTCTTGGACTAAGCCATTAAAAAAAAACAGAACAAAATAAAAAATAACCAATAAAATAAAACAAACAGAAGAACGATCCTCAAATCCCTGTCTCTCCCAGAACTACCACTGTCTCTCCTAAAACTACTGTCTTCCTCCCCCACCTAATCCAGACATCACAAAACTCAGATACACACCAAAATAACATCAGTTTCTATGTTGAACTAAAAAGTTGTAATTGTTTGACAAAAGCTAATCATTTCAAAATTTCCACAAGCCCAGATCCAATTTCCATAAAATAAGTAGATGAGAGATACATTTTCTTCTGAATAGGCTACAAGTCTATAATTGACAACTTTACTCATAGCAGGATTTGAACTTAGCAATGAAGCCAACAAAATACTCATCAATTCTATTGACACTTATTTTGCAACCTATCTATAATAAACATTGAGTAATCAAAGCCCCCATACACCAATTGATTATGTCCATCTTGTATGCTTCTGTGCAGTTTCCACTAACACCTCTAGACATAACAAAAAACAGACTGGACAGTAAAATGAATAGAACATTGCTTGACTGTTACTCTACAACCCTACAAACCAGTCCCCAGAACTTTCATAACTGACTGTGCAATGTAGTCCAAGACAAGACAGCAGTGTAACAATGTCAGTTTACTAGATTTGTGGGTTTTCCTCAAATATTAAATTCATTAAAATTAATAATTTTTTGGTCTATTAACCTCATTTTTGGAGAACATTTAAAAAAAATCTATGCTATGTTTCAATTGGTTTCATCTCCAGTTGTCATCAGGTGTCTTACTCCTGGATGTGTACATAGTACCAGACTGGATGAATTTATATCCTAAATTTATTACATATGTGCCACAGTTTTACTGAACAGAGCTAACTGGAACTCCTTAATAACCAGCACAGCAATGATATTCATCATTTCATTTTTACGTCTGTGTTTCCATGCTGGTATGGGTTAGATGGAGATTTTTGAAGCAGTATTTTACAGCCAGATGCAGTTCTTGATACCAAACATACTTATTATTTTAAGTATGGGAATTATACCACTGATCCTAACCTGCCAAATAACCAGAACATCTTTGTATGCAGAATGTAAACAAATGTCCTCAGCTGCCTAGGCGATAAACGGTGACAAGCGGTGGCTAACACATGCACACACACACATGCACACACATGCACACACACACACGCACACACACACACACATATACATGATAGGCCTCTTTCAGTTTCCACATACCAATTTCATTCACAAGGCATTATTCAGCCTGAGGCTATAGTAGAAGACACTTGCTCAAGGTGCCATGCAGTGGGATAGATCCCGGAACCATGTGGTTAGGAAGCGAACTTCTTAATCACATAGCCATGCCTGCACCTATATTGATAATAATAATGATTTCTAAAATATGCTCAATGCCACACATCTTGGGGGGAGGGTTATAGTCAATTTAATCACCTACAGTATTTCACTGGCACTTATTTTATTGACCTCAGAATGATGCGAGGCAAAGTCGACTTCAGCAGGATTTAACACAAGAAAATAACTAATGCCACAAGGTATTTGGTTCAATGCTCTATCAATTCTCCCATCTGCTGTTCTAATAATTCTCTCTAATATTGGCACAAAGCCAGAAATTTAGGTGGAGGAGTAAATTGATTAAATCAACTCCAGTACTTGACTGGTACTTTGTTTATCAACCCCAGGTGGATGAAAGGTAAAGTTGGCCTCGGCGGGGTTTGAACTCAGAGCGTAGCATGCTGGAACAAATACTGCAAGGCATTCTGTCCGACACGCTAATGATTTAGCCAATCCACCACCCTTGCTGTTCTAATAATAAAAATAATAACAGCAACAACAGCAACACAATTGAAAAGACCAATAGATGAGCTGTATGAACAATAGTTGGAATGAGAGAAATAGTTCAAGGGGTCTAGGTCAACCACTTTTTTTTACTGCTTTGTCTGGAGGGAAGGCAGTGCCCATCACTCTATTTTCAGGACTGGTGGGAGGGAGGGAGGAAGATATCCTCAGACTGGAGACCTGGCCTGAATGCTTGCAACAGAGTCGACTCCACTAAAGGCACCCAAGAGCCAGGTGGTGGTGTTAAACTGGACAATGGATTAAGTCTACCACCCAAGTAGGCCACGGCGGGATTTGAACTCAGAACGCAAAGAGCCGGAATAAATACCGCGAGGCATCTCGTCCAACGCTCTAACGATTCCGCCAGTCCACCCCCACCCTAGACTGGTACTTTATTTATCTACCCTGAAAGGATGAAAGGCAAAGATGACCAAAGTTACATGAAGGTTTGTTGTATTCGGAGGGAAATTGTCAAATCTATACCGGAAATTCACAATGTTTGCATAATGATGTTGTTGTTGTTGGTAGTGTTGTTTAACCACCACAGGTCAATCATGACCAAGTAGATTTATAATAAAAAGCGTTCCGCCCATGACCATCCCTTATTTTTTTATTTCCAGACAGTGTCTCATGGACTACATTATCTAATGTACCGTTTTTTTTTGTTGTTTTTTTTTCAAGACGGTAACGTCTGATTTGAGGGAAATTTGGCTGCTATTTCTAGCAGATCGCAACGCGAACGACATCGTAAGAAACTCGCTCCCTCCCTCTCGTTGATTCGTGTGTATAATTATTCCACTATGCGTGCGTGTGTATGTGTGTGTGCGTGCGTGCATATGCGGGATTGTTGTGTTTTATGCGTGTGTTATTTAACTACAGTTGTACCAATGTGCGTGTGTGTATGTATGTCTATATATTGGTAATTTATACATGTACACACGGGTATCTTATCGTTGTTTAACACCAAGTGCGACCCTGGGTTATTAAAGCTTATGATAAAAGGCGTTCCAAACGTGACCATCACGTCTTTTTGTATATTATTGATTTGCGTTGTTCATTACACCTTTCGTTTTTTTGGGTTTTTTTTAGAAGGCGATTCGTGTGGTTGATGTATGTGTGTGTGTGTGTGTGTATCAACATCGTTCTTTATATGTGTGTATGGAAATATGCGTTTGTGTGTGTGTATCAACATCGTTCGTTATATGTGTGTATGTAAATATGCGTTTGTGTGTGCAAGATTGTGTGTGTGTATCAACATCGTTCGTTATATGTGTGTATGTAAATATGTGTTTGTGTGTGTGTGTGTATGTGTAAGCGGAATTCGAGAGTAGGGAAGAATAAGTCCTACTCGAACCATTAAGCCGGAGCTTATACCAGTTCTAGGAAGATCTTCTTTAATCGAACCAAGGAAACAGTGTTTCCATTGGTTTTTCAATTTGCTAAATACTACCTG
>JAOPJM010438852.1:0-10000 GCA_027124095.1 Muusoctopus leioderma | reverse complement strand
TTACGTCTGCTTTCTATGCTGGTATGGGTTGGACAGGTGATTTCGGTCGAGTCAATTCTTATTCGGAGTCACCACTCTCCTAGATAGATTGGGGGACCGCGTCTCACTCGTACATTTCATTTGGCTTGGTTTTTTCAGCTGAATGCCCTTCATATCACCAACAACTTTACAGATTGTACTGGGTGTATTTTATCATACCACCAACACTACAGGGATTACCATGTCCACAACATGACTAAAGAGTCCTCTCTACCCTATGTTGTCTCCGTTCAATCACCAACCACTTTACAGAGTGTATTGGGTGCATTTTATCATGACACCAACACTAGAAAGGTTGTCATGTCCATGACATGACTAAAGAGCCCTCTCTACCCTATGTTGTCTCAGTTCAATCGCCATCCACTTTAAAGAGTGTATTAAGTGCAAAGACAGTGATGGTAAATTAAAGGCAAGTGTGAGTAGATGAGAGAAAATCTAAAAGAAGTGAGAGTATGATGACGCAATAATGGCAGGGAGTAAATGAGGAGAGACAGTGATAGCAAGTTAAGGGTAAGTGTGAGCAGAGAGAGATTAGTGACAGAAAAGCCAGGGAGAGAGGGTGAAAGAAGCAAGAGTATGATGGGAGAAACAGAGTGATTGGGATGAGGTGGTAAGGAAGGGAATAATTTCAGAGAAGCTATGAATATATATACATATATATATCATCAGTATTTTACATCCAATTTCAATGCTGGCATGGGTTGGACAGGTGATTTCGGCCTGCACCGATTCTTAATGGAGTCACCACCCTCCTAGACGGGTTAGATTAGGGTTAGGGTTAGGATTAGATTAAGTTAGGGCTAGGTTTAGGGTTAGTAAAAAAAAATGGGCTGTCGATAACAGGAAAGTACCAAACAAAATTAATAGAAAAACTTAATGGAAACATCTAAAGAATTCAACCTAAAATTTACCAACCAAACTATTCTTTAGATATCATGTTAGACTTGGTAAGTACCACTCTAATAAAAAGCCATACGAAGACTACTCATGTACAATCGTAAAACAATCTAGTCAGTAACATTAGCAGTAGAATATATAATATATTCTCTGACAAAAATATATTGAATTATACAGTACATTACTACAATGATGCCATATGTAAAAGTGGACTTAAAGACTATCTACAATACATACAAAAACAAAACCCACAAAACAGCAAAACCAGTAAAAGTAAAATTGTCTGTTTTAACCCAAAATTTGGCAGGAAATGGATTATCTAATGCTGCTAGAAACTTCCTAATGTAGATGAAAAAATTCATTTCAACACCAAGCCAACGACAGGGCCTCTATCTCGTAGCTCATCCTGCTAGAAATAGCAGTCAAATCTCCCCCAAATTATACCCTACCTTCTCAAAAAGGGAAGGACACATTGGATAATGTAGTCTTGGATACACAATACTTGATAAAAGGGTCGTTAAAAACAGTATCAGCACCAATCAAGTACTGAGGTACTGGGGTACTGGGGTCGATTTAATTGACTACATCTCAAAAACTGGAGTCTCTAAGGTAGTCCGACCTTGTCATCACCTTCATTCTGACAACTTCTGTGATGACAGTGGTGCCAAGATGTATTGGTTCTAGTCCTTTCATTGGACAACATGGGTAGTTTGGAGAGGGAACACTTGCTGTATGGGTACTGGACTGCTGCTGGTCTTCCATACAACATTGTCCAGGTTTGTACTCCGGAGAGGAGACTTCAGTGTTGCCTCATTGTGCTTTACCAATATAGACTGGAAAAAGACTTTCCAGGGGCAGATCCATGGTTTTACAAGACATACGGATGCCAAAGAAGAACGGACACAGGTAGAGCTGAATGGTTAACAAGTTTGCTTTGTAAATATGGTGTCGTGGTTTCAAGTTCGGTCCCACTGTGTGGGACCTTAGGCCAGTGTCTTCTGCTGTAGCCTCCACCCGACCAGTGCCTTGTAAGTGAATTTGGTGGATGGAAGCTGACAGAGGCTCGTCATATATGTGTATATATATATATATATATCGGATCGAGCGAACTTGGACGTTTTATCGTCTTTCGATTCCTCCATCATAGTAATGATGGTCAGTGTTAGTGGTATGCAAGTCCTCCTTACTACTGCAGTGATTCATTTGTAGAAACTGATTGACCCGTGCCGTTGAAGATTATAGTATGATCTTCCGCCACCGATCAGCACAGATATAGCCATTATATCAGTTTGTTGATATTTGCCTTCATCTGTACTGGAGCACTGCTGCCTACTCCAGGATTGACATTTAGTTTTACTCCTAAAGTGATTAAGATTTCGTCTGGTTCCTACCCTTTGGCCTGCCTGGCTTGTTTGAACCTACCAGGAGCATGGCTCCCACCAGCATAGCCCTCCAGGTCAACAGAACACACAAGCCACTCAATCATATCTTAATAACTGTAAATTGTATAACTATTTAGGATTTTTGATTTCATCTGTATTTGAATAAATATTTGTCAATATTTTTTCTTTAAAATTGCTGGGAAAGGGGATTATAGTATGGCATATTTTAAATTCTGCCAACCCAGAACTGCATTAAAGCATATATAACCAAAGGACAAAGGTAGTATTTTCAACTCTCAACATTTTGTGAGGTTTTTGGCTCATTTTGACCACCATTAAATCTGATTCTGTGTGAATCTAGTCTAGTAAAGGGAAGAAAATAACACTTATGACTAAACTTGAAACATTACAATATGCTGAAGCAAGCAAAGCTTCATCAAAACATAAACAAAAAAACTCAAAGTGAGTGCCAGATTAATAACATTAAGAGAAAAAATATCTCACAAGAAATAAAGTACAGTAAAGCAAACTACACACTAATGGGGGAGTCTCTATGAAGTTGCTTGACATGCTAGAAATAACAGCCAAATATCCCTTAAATAACACCCTACCGTCTTTAAAAAAGAAACGACACATTGAAAAATGGATAGTCCTGGCTGGAATGTCTTTCATCATAGATCTGCTTGATTACTTTTTTTTTTTTTTTTACTTTCTGGATCTGGAAGAAGGGGTTGTACCCATGGCCTTCACAGCCCCCCTCCCCCAGACGAGAGAGATCGATGCCATTAATGTTCCACTTAAACTGTTGCAAGTCAACGGCTGCTGGAAAGATATGCACAGGAAGAGAATTCCAGAGCTGATGCTCTGGGGAAGAAGGACTGGGTGTAGTGATTAGTGCAGGGCCTGGGGAATTGGACACAACATGGGTGATGAGAAGAGGAGAGATGAGTGAGTCAGGAGTGCCTGAGTGGAGGTGGCATGGGACCGGCCAGCTTAAAGGAGCAGTGGCCATTGTAGTAGTGATAGAAAAGGCAGAGAGAGGAGACAGCATGTCTGTGGGCTAAGGGCTGGAGTGTGTCTGTGAGTAACTTTATGCCAATCAGTCAAGTGGCCTTTCTCTGGATGCAGTTTAGGATGTGTGTGTGTGCAGTAACAGCACCATCCCAGATGTGGGAGCAATACTTCATTGTGGGCCTCACCTGAGCTTTGTAGAGGGTCAGCAATTGTTCAGATTAGTGCTGACCTGACGCTAATTAAGAACAACAAGAATAAGAGCTGCATTAGCATCAATACAATAAGTACTAAGGTTCTGAAAGTATTTGAGAGAATACACAAGGTGTGTAATTCCTGTGTTTTGTGGCTAGTATAATGAAGTCCAGTTTGATAATTACCCTGTAGTATTGATATGAGTTGAAAAGGAGTGAGTGATGATAATGTAATTTTATTTTTCCAAATTATCATTTCACAGAAGGAGGAATGCAGTACAATGCAGGTCTTTATGATAGATAAAATATATCTTATCTAGGAAAGAAAGATATATATATATATATATATATTGGTAAAAGGGAGATTTACCAAGCTTCAAACCAGAAAAATAAATGGCTTCTTCATTTTTTATGTGCTAATGATTCTGATGTTTCATAATTTTTACCATTGAGTCAGAAACGTCTGTAGATTGGAGATATCAAGAACTTCCTTGAACCCTTAACATCTGAAACCATTTTTATAGTAATGAGCTGTGCCTTTATTTTTTTTGTATTATCATGGTGCAGTCTTTTATGTCCAAAGTTATGAACCCCACCACAGACAACCTCCAATATAGTTTCTTATACAGGCACAAGGCCAGAAATTTCTGCCGCAGGGGAACAGTCGATTACATTGATATTAGTACTTGACTGGTACTTTATTTTATCGACCCCAGAGGGATGAAAGGCAAAGTTGACTTCAGCGGGATCTGAACTCAGAACACAAAGAGCATCAGACAAATATTGCAAGGCATTTGTCTTATTCTCTAATGATTCTGCCAATCCAACGCCCTTGATAACCTCCAATATAATTCACTCCATGTGTACAGGTATGGCAGTGTGGTGAAGCAGTTCATGCAGCAATCATGTGATTCTGGGTTTAATCCCACTGCAGGGCACCTTGAGCAAGTATCTTCTACCATAGTCCCAGGTCAACCCAAACCTTGTGAGTTGAAATTTGGTAGATGGAAACTGTGCAATGGAATCTCTTCAGACTGACTTTACCTGTTCTTGGGTGGTAGACTTAATCCATTGCCTGGTTTAACACCATCACCTGGTCATTGGGTGCCTTTAGCAGAGTCCATTTTGTTGCAAGCATTAGAAACAGGTCCCATCAGAGCCGGATTTAGACATAAGCTAAATAAGCTACATCTTAGAGCCTCACAATCTGCGGGGGCTTCAAAATAATTAAAAGGCATATATGTTTTCAATTTTGTGAGACCTTCTTGTTTATTATTTTTAACAAGGAGCCTCAAAGCTTTATATAGCCTAGGGCCTCACCAAATCTAAATCCAGTACTGGGTTCCATGAGTCATGATTTCTTTCTCCCTTTCCTCTGCCAGTCTTAGAGACCATGTACAAGTTCATGGGTGCTGCCCTTCCCCCTCTGAGTAAGCCATAAAAACAATTTATAAAGATTATCTCCAGTTTTCTTTCACTTAATGAGGTCAACATTAACCAGTCTCAAACTGGTTTTAAAAGTTATTATTCATTATGAATATGAATAATAAAATAAAAAAAGAATACCATATAAATACCATTTTCTTTTCTTTGTCAACTTTCAAGTAAAATCGGAACTTTATAATATTTTCTCACACTTTGATAACAAGATGCAAAAATCATTTGACAGCAAAACCTGGTATCTCTACACCCATCCACAAACATTACCATCATTTCACAATTTACTTTATTAAAGATAATTTCTGCTAGTTACTATGTAAATCTCGCGATCATCATATGACACTAAAACCGTAAAACTGATGGTCTTACACACACACACCTATATGTGTATAGTGTATATATATATATATATATATATATGAGTCGAAAATCGATTAAGACTGTTCATCACTTTTTTCAATCTACAGAGAAATAAGTAAATATGACAGGTTTACACGTCTACTATCATAGGTTTACATATATATCATACCTTGATACTTGTGTGAACTGAGTTCTCCGTTGACAGGCCACTGATATTAAGTAAAGTATTAATATGCAAATTAGTATTGCCAGTTCGATGATGAGTATATAAACCAATTAACTACATATTTCTCTGGTATTGGTCATTTGATGTAGACACCTGTGATAAGAGTTGAAAATCAATTAAGGCTGTTCATCATTTTTTCAATCTACAGAGAAATAAGTAAATGTGACATGTTTACATGTCTACTATCATAGGTTTACATATATATATATTTATATTTATGTACCAGTAAGGTGCTGAGGATGATCCAGTCAACTATACTCTCTCCTTACGAAATTTATGGGCTTTGTGTTAATGGGTGTTAGACTTAAATCATTAATTAAGATGAATGGACACATCGCTTAAAACATGCTTTATTTTTTTTAGAAGTTGGAAATAGGATGAACATTTGAGTTTGTTTAAGACTACTGAATTTGATGGCAAGAAAAGAAATTTCATAGGCAGCTATTCTTTTACTCTTTTACTGGCTTCAAGACATTGGATTGCGACCATGCTTGGGCACCGCATTCTACATGTGCGTGTGTGTGTGCGTGCACATGTGTGGGTGTGTGTGTGTGTATATATATATATATATATATATATATATCTCATCATCATCATCATTTTATGTCTGTTTTCCATGCTGGCATGAGTTGGGTGATTTCGCCCCACATCAGTTCCAATTGGAGTCACCACTCTCCTAGATGGGTCGGGGGAGCATGCCTCACTCGTGTGTCTCATTTGAATTGGTTTCTACAGCTGGATACCCTTCCTATCACCAACCTCTTTACAGAGTGTACTGAGTGCGTTTATCGTGGCACCAACACTAGAGAGGTTGTCATGTTCATGACACAACTAGAGAGCTCTCTCTATGTTTTCTCCGTTTGATTGCCAACCACTTTACAAAGTGTATTTGGTACATTTTATTGTGGCACGAACACTAGAGAGATTGTCATGTCCACGACAAGACTAGAGAGTCCTCTCTACCCTTTATAGTTTCTATTCAGCTGCCAACTATTTTATAGAGTACACAGGGTGCATTTTATCCTGGCTCCAGCACTAGAAGAGGATGCCTTGGTCCCCTGCAGGCCAAAGGGTTCTCTCTGCTCTACATAGTGTCTGTACAATGAGAGTAAGCGTGACCTGAGAAAGTGAACAGGTGAGCGGTGGACGAGAGATTGTGAGGGAAAGAGTATGTGTGTGGGTGGTAGAGTGATTGGGGGTAGTGGGGTAAAAATGTGGGAAAGATAGTGGTAGCTACAAAATCAGTGTTGGTAGGGAGACAATATGATTATATGGTTGGCAGCAGCATAGGTATGTCATAGAAGTGCCAAGGTAGGAGTGATCATGTGATGGAGAGCAGCTGAGGTGGGTGTGCTAAATGCCCTCTACAAAATATTGGAGTATAAATGGAGGCTGGTAGATGAATATGGACATATCCAACCTGCATGATGGTGATGGAAGATCTGGTGTGAAGAGGTGTGAGGGTGGTGTGGGAGTGATAATAATAACAGTGATGAGGGTGGAAGAGCAACATAAACTCTGTTCTTTGTGATACAGGCAGAGGATAGGCAGCTATATATCAGGAGATAAGGAGTATACTCGTGGTTAACCAGCCACCGAGGGAGGGTGAGTAGAAAGAATGAGGAGGTATTGAAGAGGCAGGATGGAAGAGGAGAGGGTGGGTGGAGAGTGAGTGATAGCAATGTTAGAGTCAATGTTATTGGAGATGCAGGGTGGAAGGGGAGTGATAGCAATGTTAAAGTGAATGTTATTGGAGATGCAGGGTGGAAGGGGAAGAGGGTAACAGGTGGAGAGCAAACAGGAATCTAATGTTGTTATATGATACATTATACAACCTGGCCTCCATACCCACATCATTATAACATTTGTTTTTCCATGCTTATGTGTGAGGGTGTGTCTTCTCCAGCACTGCATACTGCCAATCATCGTGGTCTTCTGTCATCTCCTTGGTAAGGCCTAGTATCTTGAGGTCAGCCTTCACCACTTCGTCCCATGTCTTCTGAGGTCTCCCTCTTCCCTGAGTTCCAACCACTTTGAGTGCATGGCAATTCTTTATACAGCTGTCATCTCCCATACACATCACATGTTCATACCAGCATAGTTTTCTCTCTTGCATGCTACATCAGATTCCTCTAATACCCATTTTTTCTCTCAGCACATTTGTGCTCTGTTGTTCCTGCATTACACAATTAGTAAAGCATGCTGGCTTCCTTTCATTCTAGCCTTCACAAGTCCTCTGCATTGATGGCATACATCTTGCTACCATGCAGTACTGCACTTCATACACATGCATCATATAATCTGCCTTTCACTCAGAGAGAGAAGCCCTTTGTTGCCAGCAGAGGTAGTGGTTCTCTAAACTTTTTCCACCCCATTCTTACTCAGACTATTATACTTTCAGTACAACCCACCCCCACTGCTAATTTGGTCACCTAGATAACAAAAGTTATTAACCACTTCTAAAGAGCCATCCTGGCATTTGAGGGAATTTATTTCTTGCGTATTCTTACTATTAACTACTCCTGTGCATCTGCCACATACAAAGCCTACCTTCTCGGTCAGCCTGCCTGTGATCCCACTACACCTCTTGCGAGTCCAAAGTTTACATTAGGTACACCGTATGGAATTTCTACCAACTCCTTCCTGCATATTGAGCATGGCCATTTCTTTGATGGTATCTTATATTCTTTCCTACTTATCAAAACTTTAGTCTTTGCTAAGTTTACTTTGAGGCCTCTTGATTCTAGGTTTAGCTTCCAGGTTTGGAACTTCTCTAAATCTTCTAGTGAATCAGCTATAAGTACCAGGTCATCAATATACAGGAGTTCCCACGGACAGCTGGTCTTAAACTCCTCTGTTATAGCCTGGAGAACTATGATAAACAGGAGGGGGCTGAGGACTGAACCCTGATGTACCTCTACCTGCATGCTAAATTTGTCACTGTATTCATCATTCACTCTCACCTTACTGACTGTACTACAGTGCATGGCCTGCACAGCCCTCACAAGCAATTCATCTACTCCTAGTTTCCTTAGGGACCACCAGATTACAGAGTGTGGAACCATGTCAAAGGCCTTCTCCAAGTCAACAGATGCTAGGTAGAGGGGTTTACTCCTAGCTAAGTACGTCTCCTGCAGTTATCTGACAAGGAAGATGGCATCGATGGTACCTCTACCTGGCATGAAGCTGAACTGCATCTCATCTAGTTTAATTTTCTTCTGGTCTAGTAGTTTGATGCCTCTGTAATTACCTCTCTCTAGTGCATCTCCTTTGCCTTTGTAGCAGGTGACAATTATGCTGCTACGCCAGTCATTGAGTATGACACCTTCCTGTATTACTTGATTGACTATACGAATGACTATCCCGTTCCCTACTCCACCAGATACTTTAAGCATCTCAGCAACTATTCCTGATGGGCCAGCTGCCTTGCCCACCTTCATATTTTTAGTCGCACTTGATACCATACTGCTATCAACTTGGATTGGATGGCTGGTCCCTCAGTTGGGTCTACATGACGAAGGCCCTCTTTCTCCCATGCATTCTCCTCATTCAGCAACCTCTCATAGTGACACTTCCATGCCTCTTTCTTTTCGGCATCCATAAGAGCGAGTGTGCCATTATCATTCCAAACACACTTCTCCCCCGCGACATCTTGATTCTCCCTTACATACTGCCTAGAAATGTGGAATACCTCACACTTCTGATCCTCACGTCGCAAAACATTGGCAAACCTCTTACTTTCTACTTTTCCCCTTGCCATATATATATATATATATATATACATATGGGAGGAAAACAAACTCAAGGCCTGCCCCAGGTAGCACAAACCCTAGCTACGCCACTGCTGTAACTACTTAATTTTGCAATGGATAGTTTCTTAATAAAACTTCGATAATGAGATGAGCACAAGACACTTGAAACTTTGTACACTATGTGGCCTTAAAAGCCTTATTTTTTATCTATCAGAAAGAATACAGGAGAGTAATAATACTTCGAAAAACTCAACATTGAACTTGTTAATCAGACATATGTTCAATTTTTTTTTAAATTCTACCCTCATGCACACACACACACTCACACATAAACCACATGATTAGAACTCACTTTTAGTCTTTTTGTTTTCAAAGTAAACAAATATGTTTTATATTGTTACAGGATATATATGCTCCATTGAGATATCAACCTATCTACTGGTCTAAAAGAAAAAGGAAATCCTGTTCTGAGACACAAGGATTGATAGGGCCAGTCCTTATCTCCAGTTTCCTGCTGGCCTAGACACACTTAACCCTCAATGGCTAACTATGCATCTAAATAGGTAGTACCAGGGTTATAATTCACTTAAGTGAACAGCAGCAGCAATGTGGAATTTTGTTGGGCATGCAGTGTTGAGTTCAAATCTTCCAGGGAGAAAATCTACATATGAGAGATAAATCTATCATATGTAGATTTTC
>JAOPJM010438427.1:0-11161 GCA_027124095.1 Muusoctopus leioderma | reverse complement strand
TCTGATAAGGAGAATGACCCACATTTGATAACACAATCTGAACTCAATGACTTGATTCGTGATCTAAAACTAACCAATGGTAATTCAGAATTGCTTGGTTCAAGGCTGCAGCAATGAAAAATATATCTATTGATAATTATCAATAGATATATTTTTCAGTGGCGGAGTATTAAACTATCATCGAAACTTGGTTGTGGCTTTCTATCATTACCAGACAACTTATAATATAGTGCATCATGTACTAGATGAAACGTACTTATGATTGAATGTGGTAAAGCATGTACGTTGTTTGATAAATTGTGAACGGCAATGGAAATGTGTTCCGATGAAAAAAAAAAAAGTAGTAATTCCTTGAATTCCTATTTCACAGAGATTTGTGGAAATCAGTGGAAATCGTGTGAATTAAATAAAAATTATTAAAAAAAAATATCGTGCTAAATGTACTCCGCTCCCATCTCTCTGAAGACATCATTCTCGGTGACTTCAATGTACACAACTCTTGGCTCTCACACTCCTCCCACACCAACGCTGCTTGCGTAGAGTCGAATCGTTTGCCACTCGCAACTGTCTGCACCAATAAGTACCTTCACCTAACGGTATCTCTGACAGACACACCAACAAAGAAAATAATCCTTGATATATTTCTAACCTTTAAAACCATTAGGTCGCTCGACCTGCCGGAAATAGTAGCCAAATTTTCCCTCAAACCATACCCTACTGTCTTAAAAGGGGGGACACATTGGATAGCTAACTGTCACTGAAAAAGATGAGATTGTCACGGCTGGAATGCCTTTGATCATAGATCTACTCGACCAATGCACCAACACGCTTCATCACTAGCTCACTGACGTGCGGTTTTCTATTTTTACCTCTTCTATTGATACTACAATTTTTTGCATAGTCAGAGGAGGATGGGCAACGCCAATGACTTTTTGCAGGGCCACCGAGTTTTATAGGGGAAAGGGAAGAAGAAATCCCAGGTCGTGGGTTATCTTCCGGCTGGAGACCTGATTCGAATGCTTGCAACGCAGTGGACTCCGCTAAAAGCACCCAAGGGCAAGATGGTGGTGTTAAATCAGGCAACAGATTAAGTCTGTCATCCAAGAAACTACATCCGACTCTCCCCTATCCACCATCCTTACTCTGTCTCATCTCCCAGACCCGGAACTAAATATTTCCCCAAATCACCCCCACCCCCAGAACAGCGGCGTTCTGAAATTCCCTCCTTCCTCATTTCACAATAGAGGGGCTACGAGCTAACCCGGGAGCCTCTACGCGGTCGCTCGACCTGCTAGAAATAGCAGCCAAATATCGTTCAGATTACACAATGACACGTTAGATAATGTAGTCCTAGATATACTTTCTAAAAAACAAAGATGGGTGCTCATGGCTGGAACGCCTTTGACCATAAGGCTTCTTGATAGGGCTTTGATCACAGGGCTTACATAGAGCTAAACAACAACAACAACAACAGATGGCCACTCTCCACGGCCATCGATACTGTATAATGTAGTAAACCAGAGTCTGAAAAAGGGCACGAAAGCAGCTGTCTCAAGGAGTTCTTTCTAACGATATGAAGAAGTCTGCGCGTCACACCTATGTTTGAATATATATGGCTATTGACATCGCCTATGGCATTGTGCATCATGATTGAATGGTGTGTGATATTAGTAGATTAGTGCACCAGAGCATGTGTGTGTGTGCTGTCTGATAAAAGACATAAAAGACATGATGGATTAACGTGGACGATTCTGGAAATATTTGCGTTTGGAAGAAAGAAATAATTCTTCTGATTCTGATCTCACAAAGATTTCTGCACGAAAATATTTATTCCTTTACTGGATGCAGTGTATTTACGAGAGCCATAGACATGCGATAGAGTTTAAAGAACATAGTCTGTCGCACTCCAAACTATCGCAGTGAAAGTTGAATTCAGAACTGCAAGCATATGAAACACTGCTCAATTCTGTGGTGCTTTCCATGCTTACAGATGTAAGCTTTAACATTACTCAACCTCCTCGGTGATAAATTACACGATCACCTTAATAATAACTAGAGATACCTAGCCGATAAGGTGTTGGAAACCGTTCGGGTATCTATCTTCCGCCTCCGTGGTGTCAAGTGAATGAGAGACAAGCCCTCACAGGATAGAACGCCAATTTACTAACACAAATAATTAAGCTCAGCAGGGCAAGTCAACGAATCACACGAACTTTTTTATAGTGCTGATGCTACTTAGGGCGGTTAGCAACCTGCGGTACTCTGGCCGCAAGCGGCCCTTTATGAATGTTTGTATTGCGTGCGCTATGTCATGATTATATAAACTTAATAAATTTCTACTAATATTTTGTAATAACATTTTTTAGGTCCGGCTAATATATTTTTATGATTTACTGAGTGTAATACATTATGTACTCTGTACTACTTACCATATTTGTTAAATTAATTCTTTTAGTGGTGTGGTCCAGTTTATGGTGGCCCGATGAAGGACCGCTGCTAGAAAAATGTTGCCCATGCCTGGACTAGATAATTGTCTTAACCACGGACACAACACATCACCACTGACACGGTACGAATCTCCGACTTCTTGTTCGTTGATTGACTCAGTTATCTGTGATTTCTGTAGAAGAAATTTTAATGTCCCCATCACTTTTTTCACTTACCTGAGATCAAAGAAATCCCACAGGACACTAATAACAAAATGACGCCAAAGTATGTCGGCATGGTTCCTGTAAAAAATGAATATAGACTTTTAATTGCTTTCTTACTTAAATTAAAATCATATTTTGAGGCCTTTGTATTTAGAATTGAGCTATCTAACTGTTACTCGGTCCCTCTCTTACACACATAAACACACAGACAGATGTACACACGCATACATACAGATACATGACTGACTGTCACTCGCATACAGCCGGTAAGTTTTGCTTTTGTTCAGTTGCTATTATTTCAACCTTGATGTTGGCGCGTATTGAAATATTCCTCACTGTCACATGACCCTGGGAAGCGAGTGTAGCAGAGATCTTGTAAAATCACATGACTGCTCTAGTGGATATCTTCAGCCAATCGAATCGTGTTTCAACGAATATCTTTTGAAGCCTAGTAAAACCTTTAAAAGGAGAATGTGTTTACCATTCCAGCAGAGTTTGTTACCGTGCGGCCCGGCACTGTGTCGGATCGTATTACAGAAAGAAGACATTCTCTTACACTTACTTTCTCACTCTCTCTCATTTCTCTCTGACACTCTCACTACACATATGAAAAAGAACGCTCTCTCTCTCAAACGCCATGTCATCGACAAGAGGCTGCAAAGACGTTCTCTCATACAGACATATACATACTGCTATTCACTCATATGTAAAGAACCTTTTCACACAGACATGTACATACTGACACAAACACACAATCACATTTTGATAGGCACACTTCATTCTATGCTTGTAGTATTTGTACTTGAAATATTTTGATAATTCCTCTATTTAATTCGTGTTGATTTTACTTATGAACATTTTTATGAACATGAACTCTGTCGCATTCTGTCATAATTGATTTTGAATATTTCGTTTATGTATTTTTAACATTTGAAGTATCTTTTTCTGTATTGATGCGCCGCGATCTATTTAGTTTGATTAGCGGAATAAAATTGCTGTTGATTTAATTCTGCCTGTATCATCCTCATTTATTACCGTTAAACCTTGGTGTCTTACAGAATAAGACATGATTCAGATAAGAATATATGTATTTTTAAGATGACTTGAAAAGATTCCATACGGTAGAATATATATTTATTTAGATAGCTCTGAAGAACTAATGTTTTATAGTTTCAGTGGTGTGCAGTTGGCTTAAAATTAAATTTGGAATAACCCTGTGATGAGCGCCATAGCATCATAGATAAATCTAGAGAATTAAGACCATGAACTGGTTTCGATTCTCAGTTATAGGATGTTCACTTCACTTACCTCGCAAAACGCATTGAGCTAAGTGTTTTCCAAAATACTCAAATACTACAATCAAACAACACCATTTACAAAAACTCCGCACAAATAAAAATCAAGCACCCTTATTCCTCGAAAATCAACCATCGAACACCATACAAAGAAGACAGGAATATATTTTGAAAAATACGCACCTTCCTCGTAGACCATGGATGTTAACCCCTTCCTTCCACAGGCACGGAAAAACGAATAAGGAAATCTAAAACCTAAAAGGTCTCAGGGCCAGAAAATATCACAATCATACACCCAAACGACCTAGGGCCTAAAGGAATCATTGCATTCACTAACATCTACAAGTACTCTTACCAACATTGCCAAATTCCCAGAATCTGGAAATTAGTCAAAATCATAACATTTGTAAAACCCAAGTGAAGTAACAACATACACACCCATTATCCTTCTATGCACGCCCTCAAATACTTTAAAAAGGCTAATCCTTGATATCACTAACCCACACATTCTCCTTTCCAAATGGAGCCACTACATAGTCGCTCGACCTGCTAGATATAGCAGCCAAATCCCTCTCTAATCGTACCTTGCCATCTTAAAAAAGGGGACAGACACATTGAATAGTATAGTCCTAGATATACAATACCTGACAGAAGGACAGGAAGGTCACGGCTGGAATGCCTTTGGTTATATGTCTGCTCAGTCAAGGCTGTCTTGTGGCTAAACAAACAAACAGCACTGATTTAGACCACCACACTACTCACGGGCCTAAGACAGAGGATACTGACGATTTCAGCAACAAAAAACCTCCCATACGCACCATTCTAACTAACATGGATACCAGCAAAGTTTTCTATTTTATTCCCCACTATTCACTTATACAGAAAATACCCAACGCCTCCTTAGGAAACAATAAAACACTGGCTAGCAAACTACCTGTCAGGTCACCAAGCCTATGTTGAGTACAAAATCACTTCCAGAACTTGCAATTTACCGAACAGAGTACCATAGGGATCCGTCCTCTCACCCACCATTTCAACCTATACCTGCTCGACCTTCCTATATAAACTGAAAACATACACAGCTTCATACACAGTTGGCATCGCACTTATATCCTCCCAATATTCTCAAGACAGTTGCACAACTAATCCAACTCTGCATCAATCTTGGCTCCAAAACAACAGACTTAAATTAGCGGCTATCAAATCCACTGTCTCCTTTCTTACCAGCAACACCAGAGAACGTCAAGTACAAATAACCATCACACTCAACAACATAAACATATCACTAACAGAGAAGACAGAAATACTAGGAGTTACCCACAACACTTCTACAGCATACATCATACATATAAGATATATTAAATACAGTAAAACGACGCACAAGTATACTTAGAGCACTCGCAGATACCATATTTCGCCAACCTAAAGAAACAACAACGAAGTGTACAAACAGATTATACCAGCCCTGTCAGGGACCCCAATCTCTCTGCAACAAACCATAATAAACTACGAAGTACACAAAACAGCGCACTCCGCATCGCACCCACAGACCACCTACACACCGAAACAAAAGTACTAAAAATGGAAGACCACCTGAGCATGCGAGGTACGCAGTTTATCACAGAATCAAACTTCAACATTCATAATCCCCGTCACTGCAAGAAAAATCACCTCCAAACACCCAAACACATATACAACAGCATCCTAAAATACTATCTCTCTCACTCAGTCCAAATAAACATAAAGAAAAACACATGCACACAGAAATAGCTGCAACCCTTATTATCCCCGAACACTGTACCGGGTTGTACGCCACTAATAATAAATGCAGAGGGACAGCAAATGTCACTCTCTGACCGAAGTCACATTGCCCGCCTCCACTCTGGCTACCATCAGAATCTAAGGGGGTACAGAAATAGACTGGACAGTGGAAAGAGTGTAACATGTCCAGACTGTCACACTACACCACCCCATACGATTCATCACTACACATCGGAGTGGGCAGTATGGTCCTCAGCTGGGCGGAGGCATGGTTTGTCTGGAAAGACAGACATGTAGTTGTTCGGTTGATTGCCAGCGTGTCATAAGACTACTCGATAAGTGTTGACCTGGGGCTACACAACAACAACAACATCAATAACAGACATGCAGAAACAGACTGGACAATAGAAAGAGTACAACATTCCCAGACTGCAATACTTTACCACATACAATTAGCCACTGCATGACAGAATGTGCAGCATAGTCTTCAACCAGACTATGGCATATTGGGGGGTATAGATTTGTGGATCACATCTAGTTGTTTGGCCGGGGCTGACCTGGCTCTACGCATGCAACACCACCACCAACAACAGAAATACAGAAGCATACTGGATAGAGAAGAGGATAACATATGTCCAGAGTGTCACATCATTAACCACTGCATGCCGGAATGTGCTGTAACGCAGCTAATCGTTCGGCTGACTGACTACCTGCGTGGCATAAGTCTGCTCGATCAGAACTGACCTGGGACTAAACAACAACAACAATAGGTATACCTGCCCATATACCTCATAAAACCAAAACTCACATCCTCTAAATCATTAAATGTGTAACTTGCAGCTGCCCTACAGCAGTACGCGGGAAGAACACTTCCTACAAAACCTAGAGGAAGATACCTACTATCACTAATTGGGAGCTGTTTACAATCTCTGAGAAACAGCCGTCAGGAAAGTAAAAGATATCATCCTGTATCACATAGTTGCAACATCTTTCGCTTCCCAAATTTCATCGGAGCCTTTTCGTCCTTTACCCAAATAATCTCTACCAATCTTGGCAGTATCTTCTTACCCATCACATCCTGACTAAGATGGCTCTGAAGTAACACTCCCGCTGATAAAGACACCGCATTTGCTGCACGTTTTGCTTCCAACTCAGTACTCCATGCATACAACAGAACTCATTTCAAATGCTCTTTCTCATCTGCACCTCTCCCATCATTAAGTATACATATTCGCCAAGTACGGAGACTCCTACCGTTCTTCCAACCGGACGAGACAACCTGTCCTAACGTTATCTCTTTCATTACTTTCAAACAATGCGTTCCAACGCTAGTCCTACCCTAACCAAACTCTTCAAATATTTTTCTTTCAAATATTTTTCTTTCAAATATTTTTCTTTCTACACGATCTATCCTAATCTATGGAAATACAGTGTGTCCCATTTACAAGAAGGGCTACCTCACTGACTATCTTGACTGCTTCCCTATCGTGCTCACTTCCGACATATCAAATGTGATGTAGTCGGTCGTAAATACCACTTTCATTTTCACCGTAAATCTCTTCCCATCCTCAATGACCACCAATACGGTTTCCATAAAACCAGATCTAACGCAGATTTGTTCTTCTACGTCACTCATCACTAGAGAGAACATCGACGAAAGCAATGTTGTTTCCTTGACATCAACAAAGGCTTCGACCATGACAAATTTCTAGCTAAGTTGCTCACATATGCGTTACATCCGTCTCACCTCTTTTGAATCGGAGGTTTTCTATCATCTCCTATATCCCATACTAAAAACGTTTCTCAATTATACCTACCCGGAACTGAAGCTCTCTGTAACTCTCTCCCATCCCATATTTTCCAGGTATCAACCTACAGAAGTACACACTGAACATAAACAGGCTCAATCTCGGTATAGGGGGACTACAAAGTTCCTTGGTGCTCCCCACTCTGACTAAATATAAAAAAATATCTGATACCACTAAGCTATCCCAGAATGTCTCTAAGATTTCATTCTAATTCCCTACTAATGCTAATGAGCGTGATGACTCCAGGAATGTCTCAGATATATCAAGAAGTGTTGCCATTGTCACCCCAGTGGAGCATAAATGAGCACCAAACTCATTGATTCATCTTGCTGACCATATACGCTGAAGACCACCAAATTGTCTTCTGGTTTTCAGAAGACTACTAAATTTTCTTACCCTCAGTTCGCGAAATGGCTCTTTTTGGAACAACACTTCGGCCCTTTTAACACACACTGACCACACGAAGTATATTGTTTGTAGTCATTCCGTAGGAGAGTAGTTGATAGCCGGTCAGAAAACCCAGTCTGACTGATGTTTCTTAGAAATCCTACAGCACAAGTGCATCTATCAATTCTTTGTAAATCAAAGGTTGCAGAAAAAAAAAACGCTCCGAAACGGTCTAGAAAAAAATGAGGTCTTCCCTTCGTGCACTAAGTACCCTTCTACGTCTCCTGGTAAGATCATGCACATCGTCTCTTCTCTGTGATTGTGGAAGTAGCCTTTCATTTTTCTCCCACTCACCGACATTTCGGTGTCTGTTCGAACTACTCTACAACCGAAGAGATACTGTCGCTATTTTCCTCTTTTTACTCAAAACAAGTATCAGCTTTCGTGGAATTGGGGACTGAGCGAACCATTGTAGTCAACAGTTTCTTTTTCCAATATAAAACCTTCCACTTATTCTCGAACTTGGTAAGCAATGAAGGTTACTATATTTTCTCTAAAACTATGGAAAAGTCCCCCTTACGTCTAAGTTTTTCAACCTAGCTGTATTTTATTGATGTTATTGTTGTTGTTGTTGTTGTTGTTCAGCCCCAGGTTAACCCTGATCAAGCAAACCTATAATAAAAAACATTCCAGTTTGACCCCCCCCCCTGCCAACGTTATATGGGTATCTAATATGTATTTTCCTTTTAAAGACAACAGGGTGTGTTTTGATGGAGATTTGGTTACTATTTCTTAAAGGTCGAGGGACCAAGTAGACGCCCCCTCATTGGTTTTATATTATTATTGTTGTTTTTGTTAGTATGGTAATTGAAAGTTTTCTTTCTGTTAATATTCCCACTACATTTTCTTTTGTGAATATTTTGGTTGTGGCTCTGGCTGTTTCGAGATGACACGAGAAAAAAATTGATGGGTTAATCTATAGTTCCTCTTTTCCGAACGCTTGTGAGAGTTTAAAACCTATTTCTTAAGCTCCTTTATCTTTTCTTCCATCAATCTGATGTCTAAATCTCCCCACAATTCAACAGCTCGAGCGAAAGTCGCTGACGTTTTCACATTAGTTACTTTGATGATGTAGTTAGAGCTGTTGTAACGATTGAGGATACATTCGTAGCTGACTTTGATACCACTGCTGCGTTTACTGCTAGTGTTTCAATCACTGTTACCTATACCACTGTAACTGCTACCGAGGCAGAAATTACAGCACTTCAAGATAAGGAACAGCTGACTCCAGTGGGAAAGTAAAGGAATGTAATTAAATAAGATAAGACATTCAATACAACAATCCACAATTTCTTACAGTTTAATAAAATAATAATTTCTTGCGTAGACATAAGGCAATACATTGTTTGCGGAAGGGCTATACTCGATTAAATCGATCAAGAGTCTTGACTGGTACTTATTTTGTTTACTCCGGAGGAATGAAAGGCAATGATGGTCACAGCAGTTTTGAACGTAAAAAGACGTAAACTTACCACCAACCAGTTTAATTTCTTGTTATAATCACTGTTATAATCAAAATGCTTTCTGTAATACAATTCTCCATATTTTTTTCAGTTCTAATAAAGTTTAGCTTTAACCTTTTTTACAATTTTCCTCTTGTATATTTTCATAAAATACACTAAACGATAACTAGACATGTTTATGTTTTTTCCCTTACAGTAGCTACGGAAAATTGTTGCAATGTGCTGGATTTAGCCCACTTTTCATTGAAAAATACCTCTGCCCGTTTTGCCAAGTTTTCAGAGTTGGAATTATACACAATAAATTAACAAAATGATTGTCTATTAAACACTGCTTCCACTGCCTACAACAGTAAACTGAAGCTCTTCATCGTATATAACTGCTAGATGTATTGAACTATAGTTACATAGGCTATGGGCCCTTTCTGTTTTTCATATAAAGAAAGAAACAAATAATAAAAGAAAAGAGATTTAAGTTTGCTTTTTTATACGAATACGCAAGAACAGGAGAACATGAAGAATCGAATCAACAGGTTACTTGACAACAAGCCGAAAGGTTGGCCGTTCAAATCCTACCAACGGCTTTACGTTGTGCACGTGGCCAAAACACTTAACTCTCAGTAGTAAAGTTCACCTAGCTTTAAGTAGGCACCCCAGAGTGGCATAGTTCGCTGCTGTACGCAGTGTCAGAATCAGGGGCGGACTGAGCCGTCGGTCAATCGGGCACTGCCCGAGGGCCCATAGCTACAAGGGGCCCACAGCTGCAAGAGGCCCACACTCTGACATCAGCACTAAGGAGCCCAGTGAACAGTTATGCCCAAGGGCCTATAATACTCTCAGTCCGCCCCTGGGCAGAATTATAAAATTGATGAATGTTTTTCTTGTGTTTTGTTTACCTTACAGTACTAAAATCAAGTCTTTCTGTGAATCTGGAGAAAGAAGTGGAAAACCATTCCAGTATATTTCCACATTGAATCACTATATGAAGACTAGATCTTCATTAATGTTCCAGCGACCCAATAGGGTTACAGGACTAACCACCACACCATCACCACAATGCAAAAACAGATATCAGTTTACAAATATTTCAAACATATTGTGTACATAAATGGCAGAAAATACCAAAACATAGCTGCGAATACATCTATGTATAATGAAACGAGAACATTGATAGATTAATTAGTTACAGAAAGAGAAGAGACAAGCACCGAGTGGAACTCAAAATCGCTTCGTAAGATTGTACGTCTTTCTGTTTTTAACTTACCTATTTTTATATATATAGATTCAATAAATATAAATTTATTGTTTGAACTAGCCGAGCTTAATCATTAATTAACAAATTATTTATTATATTTGTAATTTACAAAAAAAAAAACAGAAAGAAGATAATTGGTGAAATAAAATTTAAACTACTTACCACAGGAGAGATTGCTAATTTGAATGGATTACTACCGGTCAGCTATAATGTAAAGCAATCTCATTACAGCAGTTATCCTCATGTACGAGGCGGGATAATAAACATATGTTCAGATAAGGCTTCACCTGAACCACATTTATTACGATAAATAGATACCAGCAAATATCAGAAAGCGCTGACTGGAATTCGCTTAAAAGATAATTAGGAGAACTTTTTCGACACAAGGGCCTTTTCTTTAAGGAAAAAATATATATAGGCGCAGATGGCTGTGTGGTTAAGGAGTTCGCTTCGCAACCACATGGTTTCGGGTTCAGTCCCACTG
>JAOPJM010438329.1:0-11161 GCA_027124095.1 Muusoctopus leioderma | reverse complement strand
AATTCTTGATAATTTTAGAATTTAATTGAAACACATAGGGTGTTTTTCGGTTAGAAATATAGTAACGAAAGGGTTAAATGTTATCAGACGGTTAATGTTATTCAAAAGGCTTTGTTCCAAAGTGATCACAATAAGTAGCTTCCACTGTATATCCACAGAATTAGTATAAGTTTAAAAAATTATTTTTTATATATATATTTTTCCTACTATCTAAAATATATTTTTAGAAATTCCCTTTTTTTTTCTTTTAACATTTGATAGACTGAATTTTGTTTTAATTATAACCCTATTTCATAATATAAGTTGTTTATCATCAAAATTAACTATCAAACAACTATTATTGAGTTGACTTTTCAGAAAGTTTACAATTTCAACTGCCACACTATCTTGATATTCCAGTGTCTTTTTCTAAAATAAATATAACTGCCTCACAGAATCAACTAGACTGGTCAGTATATCCTTAAGTAACTAACTCACAAGTTCTTCTAACTAAAGTATGTACTGAATTTAATTTAATAATTCTTTCAACTCATTTCCTATTTTTATTTCATTTTAAACTTTCAAATACCCTTAGTCTGCTGAACTTCAGCATTGATCCCATACTGAATAGGCCTTGGTTCAAATCTTTTTTCCCCTTCCCATTCGCTTTATCCAGTTTGATCTACTTATTTAGTTATATTGTAAGTACTCAGATGGACGTGGCTTCTACAGCCACTGCAAAGACAACCCATCTCAGAGCCCTGATCACTCTGAATGGCAGACAACCAGTGCATAGCTGAGAGATCTCTTAGTCCAGTAAGACAACCAGTGCATAGCTGAGAGATCTCTTAGTCCAGTAAGACAACCTCTCTAATGCTGATGTCATGATAAAACACCATGACACATTTTTGTTTTTGCATCTTAGGGAGAGGTAGGCCCAGCATGTTGCTCAGTTTAGGGTGCCTTTAGTGGGGTTCACTCCTTTGCAAGGATATGGACCAGGCTTATGGTCAGGGGATAATACGATTTCTTGGAACACCGATTCCCACTGCACTTACCTTTACATAGTACCACTGTTTGTCAGAGGGTACAGGTGGAAAAGATTTCCCAACAGAGGCCCACAATCAGATAGGACAGGGGCGCATTCTGTGAATAATACCTCAGGAGGCTGCCCTATCAGCTGGCACATAATCATGTATTCTCTTCTCTCTCCAGTTTGTGACTGGTGCCCCAGCAAGCACTAGATTTCAAAAGGCCCATTTCAGGCCCAACTTCCAGCTGAGCTATTTACAGGGATCAAAGTAGTGGTTAATAGCAACTCATGTCATGTTCTCCTCTTCTTTCTTCCACAAATAAAATCAAAATCAATGGAACCATGAAGTAACAGAAGTAACAAATCACACTAAAGCCGTTGAACAATTCTCCTTCCTCTTTACAAACATTCATGGACTTCAGTCAAACTTAGACTCTTATTAACATGCAAGCCACATATCCTATTCCTCTTTGAGACAATTCTCTCATCATCTATTTCTAATCGTGTCTGCTTTCCAGGTTACACTCTGTACTCTAATGTTGCTCTTATAGGTGGTGTCTGCACGTATGTAGAATCCATTCTTCCCAACACTCATCTAGGTTCAATAATAATGACTTCCAGTTACACTAGCTCAAAAACTCTCTACCTTACTCTTCTAAGTTCATTTGATACCTCTACCATTCCCCAAACTCTTCCAACTACCATCAGCTATTTGATTATCCCACTTAGGGCATCTATCTCACCTCACCTCTCCCTGAAATTATTGAACTCCTATGGGCTCTCAAACTCTACCCACACCAATGCTTATAGTGTAGACGTCAAATCATTTGCCACCCTCAACTGTAGCAGTTAGTATCCACACCTACCTGAATCTCTGACAGACACATTGACACACCAAACTTGATCTCTTCCTCACATCTAAACCCAACGTTTACCTGTGTATTATTATCTCTTCATCCATTGGATTGTCTGATCACTACCTAATAGAGGTAACATTCCACACATACTCCCACCACACAACACTCCCAATCCTAAACCATCTGGTATTCAAGACAGCGAACTGGTCAGTACTTCACCAGTTTTTTGAAAACTACACCTAGCAATGAATGTATTTCACCCACCACCCAATCCATCTGAACGAGTAACCAGAACCATCCTCCTAGACATGTCCTTTCTCATTCTTCACAAAACCCTCATGTGGTTTTATCTACTTTATCTACAACAGTACAAACAAAGAACACTTCCTACAATTACAGGAGGAAGTCACCCACCACCACCTTTACCACATTTACTACCACCACCACCTTTACCACATTTACTACCACCACCAGGTAAGCTTTTACCTACCACTGCAACACCTGTAAAACTACCATCACAGAAGCAAATGATGCCTTTGTGCATTTGTATAGTCTGCAAGCTCTCTTTCATCTACAAGTTGGCAGAGTCATTAAAGCGCCGGATAGAATGCCTTGCAGTATTCATTCTGGCTCACTGTGCTCTGAGTTCAAACCCCACAAAGGTCAACATTGCCTTTCAACTTTTCAGGCTCAATAAATGAAGTACCAGTCTAGGGTGGTGGACTAGTGGAATCATCAAAGCATCGGATGGGATACCTAGAGGTATTTCTTCTGGCTCTTTGTGTTCTGAGTTCAAATCCCACCACGGCCTACTTAGGTAATAGACTTAATCCGTCACCCGGTTTAACACCAACATCTGGTCCTTGGGTGCTTTTATCGGAGTCCACTCTGTTACAAGCATTTGGGCCAGGTCTCTGGTCTGAAGATACCTTCCTCTCTCCCTCCAACCGGTCTTGGAAGCTCTGAAAATGGATGATGGGCACTGCCTTCCCTCCTGACTAACTGATATAAAAAAATTGCAGCAGAGCCTTCTGCTCACTTTCCAAGAGGATCTCCACTAACTTTGTGGAAACCTCCTGCCCACCACTCTTCAACCAAAGCAATTCAGTCAGAAGCAAACCCAGTGAAAAAACCTCCACATTTGCTGATTGTTTTACCTCCAAAACCACACTGCACATACTCAGCAAAACTCCTCTCAAACTATCCTTCGCCACATCTCCAGCCTTACCACGACATACCAATATCTCTCCAATTACGCCAACTCAACAAGGTAACTGGTCCTGATGACATCCCTTTTATCACCCTCAAATACTGTGCTCCAGAGCCAGCTCTTATCCTTACCAAACTCTTCAAGAGTCAATCCCAATTTTTGTTAACATGCTACAATGTGTCCCATCCCCAAAAAGGGCAACCTCACTTCTAACATCTCTAAGGTAATAGAAACAGTTGTCAACAATCACCTCCTTCATCACCTTAAGTCTCTCTCCCTACACAGTATGGCTTCTATAGAGCCAGATCTACTCGAGGGTCACTCTTCTATGGTCCCTCACCCTTGAGAACTTTGGTGAAAGCAATGTTGTTGCACTTGACATAAGATGTCTGACATGAGAACCTCCTAGCTAAACTGCCCATCTATTACCTCCATCCATCTCTCATTTCTTGGATTGGAAGCTTTTATCAGACTGCATCATTACAGCATGTGCCAATGGAGCTCACATTGACCCACCACATTCTGTAAACTTTGGTGTACACCAACGTTTAATCATTTCTCCCACACTCTTTCTTCCATACTTTAATGACCAACTTTCTGCCACTTCTAACAACACAGTCTTCTATGCAGATGATACCACCCTTTCACTCTTTTTAAAACTTCCACACACCGGTGTTACCTACACGTAAACTGAACACCTCACACCAGACAATTGGTGCTGCTGCTGCTGTTATAAACTCAAATAAAAACGAAGGCCTTCTTACTGATTGATAAAGATTCAATCACCAACAGACTTCAACCTTTAGCCACTAGCTCATAGACAGACTGTTTCTTCTCGTTGTTTCTTTTATTGCTACTACAATGGTCTCTGCTCCTCTGAACTATCCAACTGCATACTCTTGTCACCCAGGCCCGGATGTCCCACCCAGGCCCAGTCGTACCACCCTGGCCCGGTCACTTCACATTGGCCCGGTCACTTCACCCTGGCCCGGTCACTTCACCCTGGCCCGGTCACTTCACCCTGGCCCAGTTACTTTACCCTGGCCCAATCGCTCTACCCAAAGCTCAGTCACTCCATCCAAGCCCCAATTGTCCCACCCAAGCCCTGTAGTCCCATCCAGGCCTGGTCGACCCAGCCAGGCCTCCTCCCATCATCCTTACTATGTCTCACTTCCCACATGCTGCACTAAACCCTTTGCCCAATACTTCCTTTACAAAACAGTGGCCCTCCAGAATTCCCTTCCCACCCATGTTTTTACTACAAACATCAACCGTACCAATCTCACTAGTCTTAGAGGGTCTGCAAAGGTCATGGGCATTGCCCCTTCCTCCTGACTAAACCATTAAAACATTGTTTAAAAATAAACAAGGAAAACATGACCAAAAAAAAACAGTAAAAAATGTAAGTATGCTTGTTTCTACCAAAGTCATCTTTCAACATTAGCCTCTGATAACATGAATGTGGAAACAATTTTCTGAAAATATAGCTACTCCTCTTTTAGCTAATTCAGTGTGCATATTGCATAAGTTTATTTCTTCTTCTAAGCACTCAATCTACTGATCGTATATGTTTGACTTAAATAATGAGGCAAAACTTTCCACAGGTACCCTATGACTGGCCGTATGTTATGATTACAATTAAAGTTAGGTTAAATATACAAAGCTTGCCCATCCACAAACTAATTTTTCAAAAACGAATTATGGGCATGATGAAACTATGTCATATTACTAATGAATACTATTTGTATTGATATTCTCTATTGAGTTCCAAAGAAATTTCATTTTTCAGCCAGCCAGCCAGCCAGCTAACAAGATGCCAAGATTTGTTTCCAATACTAAATATCGGCATTCAATATCTATACAGATAAAAGTCTTCTCAAAGAAATAATCATAGACTTCTAAGATGTAAAAAAATTATTAGTTAGTCTGATTTTAAATATCAAATGAACAAAAAAAAAAGGTAAGAATACAAACCTTGCATAATTTGTTTTTGAGCAACTTGAGATGGTCTTACTGGTGTATTATTACATGGTTTATCATGGTCATGGCCATGGCTGTGAGAATGGTTATGATGATGTTTGTGTTCATGATCAGAATTCTTTACTTCTAAACCTAACAAAACAAAAACAAAACATGATTGTGTAATTGTTTAATTCTAAATACAAACTACTAAATATAGTACAGTAACTAATATTATATGGATATCATTGGTAATAACATTTATTATACTAAACCATTAATTTAAAAAAAAAACATTTAGCCATAATATGTTTCGGCAAAAACTGAAATTTGTAGGGTTTTTTTTTTAAAATAATCAAATCACTAGATTGCAAGTAATACACTAGAATACCAATAATGATGATGGTTTGTGCTGGCAAAATCAGTGGAGAATCCTTGTCTGAGGAAGAGCTCTGACAAAATATATGGGGTTTTTTTAAGCAAACAATTTTTTAAAAAGACATTGCTTAGATATAAAAAAGTAATTATTTACCGAGTCCATGGCTATGCGTATGTCCATGAGAGTGTCCATGATCTAAATAAAGGCATCAAGAATAAATCAAAATTTAAAATATAGACAATATATGTATTTAAGTTGAAAAATTTGTTTTAAATATATCTAAGTAAGTCTACTAAAATGCTTCACTTTTTCTCTCCTTTCTTGCAACATTAAATATTCAAATGTTCAAATATTCAAATTATTTAGGTGATAGATAGACATTTTTGGAGAATCTTGTATTGGAAAGAAAAGTCTAACCCTCAGGATTTAGAACAAAAGGAAAATTAATAAATTTTCTGCTGTTAAAAACAAATTATATAAAGAACCAGGAAGATATTCTAGTTATTGACTCTGAATTGGTGTCCATAAGTAATATTTCAATACCTAACATGAAACGATGAAACTTTAACAGAATGATATGCACTGTACGTGAATAGAATAGATTTCAAGGTTATACATTAAACCTAAAGCTAGTCAATACTTTTTGATCAGATTTTTTATTCCAAATACCAAATTTCATGTCAATCCTCATGATTGACAGCTCAATCAGGTTGAGGTGTGATCCACTTTGTCAATTTATTCTTTGTAGGAAATCTTAATCATCACCAACTGCTTAGTCTATTTGTAAATTGTTTTCTTCTAAACATTCTTGTTAGCTGAAGACTTGTACAAGTAATTTGAATTATTTTTATCCAATCCTTGCTATCGCCTATTTAGAATTTAATTTGTACCACACATTCTTTTCTCCTCAAATGTATTTTGACAAACATTGATATTTATTTTTAAAGTAGCAATCTGGTTAGGTAATCATTTTGTAATTAAATATTCCTGATGGAAGTGTATTTTGTAATTAAAAGAACACATGCATCAAATTACAACATCTAATAGAGGTATATTATCCAAAATTTCATACAAGACTGAGTATATATGAATGTTGTGGCAACATGACAAATGATTTAATCTTTACTCGTACCTGACAAGTAGGAATAACAGATAATCAAAGGGACCAGTTCTACAGGCGTTTATGCAATCTACCTAAAAAAAGATCAGAATGATATCCTCAGCATCAGAGCTGAGAGTTGTAATGGCCTTATCAGGAAACCTCGGGATAGATATACTAGTGCATATGGAAGTTAAGGCCATGGCAACAAAAAAAGAAAAAAAGAGTGAGAATTAGGCTTCTCAAATTATGTGAAGCAAATCATTTTATCATCTCTAACACAAACTAAAGAAAAGTAACCAACCATACAGGTGGACTTATGAATCAAGTTGACTTTGTCTTGATCAGAAAAAACAAACAAACAAAAAAGTAAACAAGTTGCCTCTCCCTATCAGGAATGTGGTTACCAACAGATAGATAATGATGGTAGGCAATAAAGCTATGACTAGGAGAAAAATCGTGCAAGTTGAAATATCGCTGTGTAAGAAACTACTTTCAAATGAAACTAGGAGATACTTATTTAGATAGATATAAAACTGAGGCATGAAGGTTAGTTAGGTATTCCTAAAGCATAACCTACTTCAACCTGCATGACAACATTCAACCTAAATGGGTAAGATACTTTCTTTTTTTTCTTTTTGTCGTTGTTGGAGCAAAAGTTTTACAACTAGATAACCTTCCTACTATTAAACACTCAGCCATGAAGTAAGAGTGGAACTTGGTTTTTGTCGGTCAGACAAACTGAAGCAAGCAGAGTTAGGTGCCCTTTCTCATTGACACACTACAATGTATGTAGTAAAATATGAAGTTAATGTACCTCATATATTTATTGCAAATAGTTATTGGCACCTCTTCACAAATGGGGAGGAAATAAATATGGATGGTGTTGATTCAATGAAGTGGAAATGTGCATTAAAACTAGTTGATGACTGTTTTTTTTTAGTTCCAGGTAAAACCAATTTAATCAGAGTTTAGTAAAAAAAAACCCAAAAAAAACTGTTATCTCTGCGACATTACAGTTTGCTCCTTTCCTCTAATGGCCCCACCCTTAAAATAATTGCAAGATAGGAGAAACTGAAAAGTGTAAAGGCATTTATAATACATTGACATTTTGCAACCATAGCAAGAAAATTTATAATCTCAAAGTTGAAATTAATAATGTAACTCACCTCCTCCTCCATGAGCATGACCATGTTGGAAAGCAAATATTCCAACCAAGTTGACAAGAAACCCTAATACAGACACAACAAACAATCGTTCATGCTTCACTTCTGGTGGTTCGACTGCTCTCTAGAATATACAACATGACTTTGTTACAAGTAAAAGTTATAAACTATACACCAGAAATAAAATAAATAATCTATAGCTATAACAACCTATAAAAACATAAATGATTTCAAATTGATATCACCATAAATAACTTCCAATTATATTTCTGTAAACTCAAAAGTACTTCTGACAAGATACTGTTTCATGCAGAGATAACTCTAGGAATATATATATATATATATATCATCATCATCATCATTTTTACATCTGTGTTTCCATGCTGACATGGATTGGGCAGAAATTTTTTGAGTCAGTATTTTACGGTCGGATGCCCTTCCTGTCACCAATCATACTCATTTTAAGTATGGGAATTATACCTTCAAACTACCAAACAACTGGACATTTTGTTTTATGGAGACATAAACGTCTTTTTTTTTCTGTAGGTGTTAATAGTAGCATGGTGAATTATGTTCTTGACAATTCTGTGTCACTCATCTTTCTCATTTGGACATCAGGAACCACTTGAGCAAACTGATCATCAGAAGCTGTTTGACCTCTCACCCTACATTGAAAATATCCATCTGAACTGTCGTCCTCTATGAAGTAATTGTCCTCACCAACTTCAAAATTCATATCTCTACCTGATTCTCTTACTCTTCTCATAATAATTCTACTGGTTCACCATTCTGTCTAAACAGTTTTCACTAGACCATCTCTTTTCCAGCTAGTGTCTCAAACCATCTTTTTATTGCTATCCCCTCTATCACTATATAGTGCTCTCAACTCTTCTAAACGTGGTAGCTATAGCCCCTTCACACCCACACCTAAACTCACTCAATGCACACACTCCCCTTTTCCCATCACCTCTACTACGTTTTTCCAAACACCATACTTAACACTTTTCTCAATCCTTCTTCCCAAAAAGTGGATCCTTCTGAAATTCCCTCCTCGTCTAGGTCTTTCTTTTAATCTCTGTGTTCTTCCTTCATCTTCTACAGCTAGCACAACAGTCTCTGTTCCTCTGTACATACTGACTCTATACAACTTTCAGTTAAACCCACCCTTTCACATGATTCTCCTCTTCTCATCATTTCTATTGTTTCCTCATTAGTTACTATAACATGCCCTTTGCTTAATTATTTCCTCTAGAACTCTACTAATGTGTTCCTTGCAACCTTCAAAAATCCAAACTGAACATTAATTGTATTTAACCCCAACCAGTTGAACACACTCTGGAAAGGTTATGATCATTGCTTCTTTAAACTTTGACTACATAATAAACAAAATCAGTTTAATACTATTGTTTGTTACTTGTTAGTTTTTAATCATTGCTACTGCTGGTGCTGCTGGTAGGTAATTAAAAGAAAATCAGTCTTATTTAAAGCACATTCATTTAGGGAGCAGCAGCACATTTTGGGGTTGTGTATACATATTTCCATAGATTTTTTTTTTTATTACTTAGTAAAGGAAGGGCAGCACCCATTACCCATTTCAGGGCCTTCACAACTGGTATGAGGAAGTTACCCTCAGACTGGAGGCTTGGACTGAAAGCTTGTAACAGAGTGGACTCTGCAAAAGCACCCAAGGGCAAGGTGGGTGTGTTAAACATGCATTTTGTCACTCACACAGTCCTGTTAATGCTAGACTTGAATTTTTTTTAAAGCAGAGGTGATGATTGAAGTGGTTGTCATGGAAATGTTAGGTGAGAAGAGATACAAAATGAAAGGGCTGACATGGCAATGAAGGTCTAACATTCTCAAATCTGATCTCACTAAATCATTCCATGGCTTTCTTAGTTTTCCTGATGTGGTTACTTTCTACTTTCCCCTATCAGCAAACAGCACCTTTTCACCCAGCATTTTATCATCCACGTGCATTACATGTTCACACCAGTGAAGACACTATTCTTATACTCATTACCAGATGTCATTAATTCTCAGTCGCTTTCTCAGCCCATTTGCATTCAGCCTTTCATACCAGTTTAATTTCTCTCCAGTTTCTGCAAGTTTTCTGCATTCAATATCCATATCGAACAACCATACCTCATACAGTCTGCTCATTTCACAGGAAAAAATCCTTTGTTGATAAAAGCAATAGGAACTCCAGCACTAATTATATCACCTAAGTAATATCTACTATTTTTAACAAGCCATCTGAGTAGTCCACAAACTTTATTACATTACTACTAACCATTCCTATATATTTGGTGCAACTAAGGTCCTGGATCCAAAACAATTTATCAGAGATTCCACTCTACCTCTTCTGTTACAATTGCTACCATTGAATACACAATAATAAGTTCCTACCTACTTCCTTCCTGCATATTGAACAAATCTACTTCCCAAGAATTTACTGTTGTTTTTGTGTTCTCTCTTACTAACTAGTACTTTGGTCTTTTCCATGTCAACATTTAAGCCTTTTGATTCAAGACCACTCTTCTATGCTTTGAACATTTTTCTGTAGCACTTCAACAGATTCTGCAATGAGAACCTAGTCTTCAGCATCTTTTTATTTCATTTATTTTAATTTTAATCTCAACTTTGTTGGAGTCTAAATATGCAATTTATCCAACAGTAGTTGTTTTCTTTTCTGTTTTAGTGTGGCTGTGCATATGTATGTCTATGGAATTCAGCTCATTTTTTAATTAACACCACTAGATTCTCGAAATTCAAGTCATTTCTAATTAGGTTCAGCAGCTGATATTGATTCTTTATACTGAGGAGGAGAAGTAAACAATTTGACTTTGTTTCATAGTTGCAAGCATTTGATTAGCAAATGCTTGAACGATTTGTATATAATGCTCATAACAGATTGCTTGTTACGCTATTGTAAAAAGGTTACAAAGACTTGAAATTTTTTAAATACTGGTTTTATACGTACTTCTGTTTCATTTTGTTTGTTTTAGCTTTTATTCTTTGTTTGCATGATGCAAAGAATGAACATTTCTGCGTTATTATAAAATGTATAACTCTTGTTATACACAACCAAAATGTTAACTAATAAGGGAGGAAAGGCAGTACTCATGACTTTTGTAGCACCTCCCAAATTGGTAAGACTGATGTACCCAACCTGAACATTGTGATCTGATTGCTTAAAACAAAGTGAACTCCATGAAAGGAATTCAAGGTGGTGTTAAAACAGACAGTGTATTAGGCCTAACACCCAAGAAAAAAATGATAAAAGAGCCGTGTTTTGTCACCAGTACTAGGGAATAAAAGTTTTCCCCAAAATTGATGGCTGTGTGGTTAAGGAGTTCGCTTCGCAACCGCATGGTTTCGGGTTCAGTCCCACTGCGTGGAACCCTGGGTAAGTGTCTTCTACTATAGCCTCGGGCCGACCAATGCCTTGTGAGTGGATTTGGTAGACGGAAACTGTA
>JAOPJM010438223.1:0-11162 GCA_027124095.1 Muusoctopus leioderma | reverse complement strand
AACTATATATGAATGGATAGATAGTCAGATATAGTTAGATATATAAATGGATCTCTCTCTTTCTCTCCATATATATATACCATGAGGAAAAAAAGCAAGGAAAACAAAACTAATTAATTTAAATTATTTCATTCCTTACACACGTGTCGGTAATACATTACATATAGCTATTGCACAATGTGTTGTGCAACACTATCAGGTATCACCTTTTCAAAGGATTAACAAAAAATGAAATGAAAAAAAGTATATATATATATATATACATGGATAGGAATAAAGAAAAAACAATAAAGAGAAAGAAAGATATTTACACGAGGAGGCTTCCTCGTTAGATTTAGGTTGTTATTTAGCTCTAGACCTATGTTTAAAGACATTCCAACCGTGACTACCTCGTCTTTTTGTATATGTATGACTACATTGTCCAGTGTGTCCTTCCTCTTTTTAAGACGGGGTGGGATGTTAGGGATATTTGGCTTCTATATCTAGCAGGTCGAGAGACCACATAGAGGTTCCCTTGTTGGGTTTCACTAGGAGCCTAGATATGATACGATTTGTATATAGCCTTATGTATTTTTTTTTTTTGTCTGTGTCTCAGTGAATTTATACCTACAGTAATAGGAGTTTAGACTTTTAAAACTTACACGACGTGTCATTTGCTGACCCTAGCATTTTTCCCGACACGCCACTGACATACATACATACATACATACATACATACATACATACATACACAGTGCCCCAGCTAAAACGTTATCAATCTCTTAATTGAAGTAACCAAATCTCAATTCATCATACAGTCTGAAAAATGGGGGGGGGGTCTACATGGTTTTAAGTCCGAAATGTTAAGACAGCGTTCCCCCACACGACATGGACAAAATGACTTCAAGTGAAATACTCAAGTTTGCACGCGATTGCCACGAAAAACTCGAAAAGAGTAGCGACAGAGGGAAGCCTGAGCTTCAAATAAATGAAGAAAAACCACTAGATGTATTCCGAACTTTTTCTCTCGCTAGTACAGCAAATGCATATACATATATACACATTATATATATATATATATATATAAGGAATTTATACATACAAGTTCGCATTGGCATATAACCGTCCACTGAAAGTATGTTTGAGGGTGCTATTTAACACTCAACAGAAATATCATAGAGATAAATATTCTGGAAGGGCGAAATTTATCCATTTTAAATAGCAGGGGCGTCAAGACATAGATCATGCGGGTCACTCCACGAACACGAACTAAATGGACAAAATGCCTTGAAAAAGAAAAAAGAATTTAAAAATTACGTTTTAGACCTGCTTCTCAAGTAGAGGAAAAGGTTTCTCCTACCACCGTTTTTTTCCGGAAATTCCAGGTACATCGCTACAAAATTATAGTTGTTAAACTGTGGTACATGATTTTGCAAGGTATCATAGAGTCCTTGTGTTGATCAGACAGCAAGGAAGCCGATAGATTTGATAGGTTTCAATAGTCTGCACTGACAAATACAATGAGAAGTACAGATAAATGCACTTTAGTAGATATATTGCAGATGTCTTTGTTTAGTCGTTCGGTTCTGTACATCGGTTCGTCCCCGCTCGCCATGTTCTCTTGTTTCTTTGGGCGGTTTTTGTAGGAAGCTAGATGAGAAGAGGTTGTTAGTGGCTCACTCAACCCTCCTTCAATTCTTGGAGGAAAGGGTCACTGTGAGTGGTCTCCCCCCACGACCCTCACAACGCAGCGTAGCCGATTCTGAGAAAGAGAGAGAGGGGGGAGGAGAAAGAGTGAGAGAGAGAGGAGGAGAAAGAGAGAGAGAGAAGAATTGACTGGTACTTTATCAGCCCTGGAAGGATGAAAGGCAAAGTTGACTTCGGCGTGATTTGAACTGGGTGGATGGATGGATGAATGAACAATTCGATAGACGGGTGGGTGGGTGGATGGATGAATGAATAGTTCGATAGACAGGTGGTTGGAGGGATCAGCAGTTCGATAGACGGGTGGTTGGAGGGATCAACAGTTCGATAGACGGGTGGATGGATGAATGAACAGTTCGATAGACGGGTTGGTGGGTCGATGAATGAACAATTCGACAAACGGGTGGGTGGGTGAATGAATGAATAGTTCTATAGACTTTAATGAATGAACAGTTCGATAGACGGATGGGTGGATGAATGAACGATTCGACAGACGGGGTGGACGGTTGAATGAACAGTTCGACAGACGAGTGGACGGGTGGATGAATCAACGGTTCGACAGACGGGTGGACGGTTGAACGAATCAATGGTTTGACAGACGGGGGGTGGGTCGACGAATGAATGAACAGTTCGATAGACGGGTGGGCGGACGGACGAATCAATGGTTTGACAGATGAGTGGGCGGACGAATGAACTAGCAGTTCGACAGACGGGTGGGCGGTCGAACGAATCAATGGTTCGACAGACGGGTGGGCGGTCGAACGAATCAATGATTTGACAGACGGGTGGGCGGTCGAACGAATCAATGATTTGACAGACGGGTGGGCGGTCGAACGAATCAACGATTTGACAGACGGGTGGGCGGTCGAATGAACGAACAGTTCGATAGACGGGTGGGCGGACGAACAGTTCGATAGACGGGTGGGCGGACGAACGAGTCAACGGTTCGATAGGCGGGTGGACGGACAGATGAAACGTTGGGTGTGCGGGTGTGTAAGTGATAAATAGTGAGAAACACCGGGTGGATGGATGAACGGGCAGATAGATAGATAGATAGATAAATAGATAGATAGATAGATAAACGAAATCAAATAAATGAACTGATGGACAAACAGATTGAAATAGATAAATAGATGGATAGACCAAAGAGGTAGGTAACACTAGGGGATATATCCATGGTCAGCTGTAGTCACCTGACAATATCACTTCTGTCGGAAGTCCAAGTAACCAGCATGTCACCTGACTATCACTTCTCTTATTGGATGTCCAAGCAACCAGGATGTCACCTGACAATAGGACTTCTATTGGATGTCCCAGTAACCAGTATATAGTCACCTGATATTATTGCTTCTGTTGGATGCCCTGGCAACCAGAATGTATGGACGTTGCTAACGGAAGCTCCCCATATTCTCTAACAGCTAAAACAAGAACGAAAGATTACAAAACGTAATAAAAAGCTGATTTGCGCACCGTGACGCTACATCTTAACTGGTGTGTATACGTTTGTGCGTGCGTGCGCTCTTTTCGTGTATGTGTGACCGCGCTTGTTCGTCTGTGTGTGTGTGTGTGTGAGTGTGCGTACGTGCGCACTTTTTTTGCTTGTGCGCGCTTTTACGTGTGCGTTTGTGCGTAGATATGCGCTTATCCAATTATAATAATTGTTTCTAACATAGGTACAAGGCCAGACATTTGGGGAAAGGAACAGTCGATTATATCGACCTCAGTACTTCACTGGTACTTTATTTTATCTACCCCAGATGGATGAAAGTCAAAGTTGGCCTCGCCGGGGTTTGAACTCAGAGCGTAGCGAGCCAGAACGAATACTGCAAGGCATTCTGTCCGACGCGCTAACAACTCTGCCAATCCGCCATCCAATAATAATAATAATAATAATTGTTTCTAACATAGGTACAAGGCCAGAAATTTAGGGGAAGAGGAACAGTCGATTAAATCGACTCCAGTACTTGACTGGTACTTTATTTTATCGGCCCTGAAAGGGCGAAAGGAAAAGTTGACCTCGGTGGGATTTGAACTCAGAACGTAAAGATCCGGAACAAATACTGCAAGGTATTTTGTCCGATGCTCTAACGATTCTCGCAATCCACCGCCTTTAATAATTTCTAACATAGGCACAAGGCCATAAATTATGGGGGAGAGGGAAACGTCGATTATATTGACCCCAGTACTTGACTGGTACTTTATTTTATCGACCCTGGAAGGATGAAAGGCTAAGTTTGGCTTCGGCAGGATTTGAACTCGGAACGTAAATGGCTGTAACTAACTTACTGCAAGCCATTTTGTCCTACTCTCTAATGAATTTGCCAATACAGAAGATAGGAAAAAGAATGTTCGTAGATGTATTTTGTGTGTTCCCCACCACCACCATCACCACCATCATCACCACCACCTATTATGCATTTTCCAATAGTTGTTATGCCATGATGGCGGTGCTTTGCATTTTGATAAGCACGAAATCACCTGATGTCATGACACATTAGTTCAGTAGAGAGAAAAAGAAAGAGATAGAGAGAAAGAGAGGGGGAGAGAGAGAGAGACGCTTTACAATCCTTATCGCATATTGCCATCAACAAATAGCAATACATAAAAATGTCACGTGACCGCACGTCACATACGTTAACTGAGCGCACAACCGCCGTGAATCAATGCACTAAAACCGATATAATGCGTGTGTGCAGCAGCATGCAATATCTGTGGTCTTCATATTGATTACTTTACTTTACTTTACAAGGAGGAGGTTTTAACTAGAAACTCAATAAACTTGTTGAACTAGATGTTTACAAGATGCAGTAAAGGGGGGGGGAGTGATGTTATATATGCTGTTGATTCGCCGCCCCCAGGTCAGTCCTGATTGAGTAGATCTATGATCAAAGGTTTTCCACTGATGATGTATTATCTATGTTCAATGTGTCCATCAGATATAGCATATCTAGGACAAGGGTTCCAAAACTGGGGAAAAATTTACCTCCATGGGGTAAATTTGGTGATTCTGAATGTGTAAATTTTTTTTTCAATTATAATTTATTTTTTTTAATCTGAAGTTCAGAAGAAAATTTGAAGTAGGCCTATTTTGTGAAAAAAAAATACTATTTGAACTTAAAATAATAATGTTTAAAAGCAGTATTTTTTAAATTCCCCCTTTGTCAGTTGTTTTATTATGGTAGAAGTGTAAACTCATAAACTCAAATTACTGAACCAAACAGAGTGGGGATAAATTTACTTTCGAAAAGTTGACAGGGGTTAAATGGAACGAAGAAGGTTGGGAACCCCTGATCTAGAACTATATTATCACATGCGTCCTTCTTTTCTTAAGACGGTAGGGTGCGATATGAGGGAGATTTGGCTGCTATTTATGGCAGACTGAGCCACCACGTTGGCTTCAGTGACGTTATGTTTGAAATAGAGGTTTCTGAGCTACGTAGCATATAACGAAGTTTCTGCAAAGCCAAGACTGCCCCCCCCCCCCCAGCTCCGATTCCTCCATAGTAAAAAAAAAACATTCTCTCTCCTCTTTATTTGACGTCACTAATGGCCTTGTGAAAGTCATGACCGTCACAATCTTGTTCATCCCTCCTCCCCATAAATGTATGGTCTGTACCCACTTTAGACATCAATCTTTAAGAAAGAGTTTGATTCGGGAAGCTGCTACAACAATGCAAATGGAGCTGTAAATAATCAAAATAACAATAACGATAATAAGGAGATCGGAACGTTACTTTGGAAATATTTAATAGTTCCGTATATTTCGGGTCAGATACCCCTTGATGAAGGAAAAATGTCAAAGAACGATCAGGGAGTGGAATTATACGTCCGTTCTGTTGTAGCAGCTTCCTAAATCAAATTCCTTCTTCATATTCCACAATGCTTCAAGCGAACTATAACTCTCTTCTATCAATTTTTAAATATAATTAAGGACCATAGATTTATGGTGAATGATAAACAAGAGTGGAAGATTCAGTAGAGTGCCGAACAAAATACCTTGTGCTATTTAGTTACGCTCCTTTGCAGTTTAACTGTAAATTCCGTCAGGATCTGCATTTTCATCCTTCACGGGTCGATAAAATAAGTATCAGTCAAGTACTGGGATTGATTAATGTCCGAAATGTGTGGTCTTGTACCGATGTTAGAAACCATCATATAGGCTGGTGGGTTGTAGCAAATCGGAAGAGCACCAGACAAAAAAATGCCGTATAATTACGTCTCTTTACGATTTGACTTTGATGTGCCTATGCTTAAATAGCAGGACTAAGATTTCGGTGATTTCAATTTTCAGACAGAATCGCTTTCATTTACGAGACAAGCGACTGGGGGGGGGGGGGGGCGATTAAATCGACCCCAGAACTTGTCTGGTACTTTTTTTATCGACTCCGAAAGGAGGAAAGGCAAAGTTGACCTCGGTGGAATTTGAACTCCGAACACAAAGGGTCGTAGCTAAATACCTCAAGGCATTTATCCGACGCTTTAACGATTCTGCCAATCCAACCGCTTTTGTACTTAGTAATAATTCTTTCTAATATTGGCACAAGGCCAGAAACTTAAGGGGAAGGGGAAGTCGCTTAAACGCCTCAGAAATCATGACAAACCCCGGCCTAATGAGGCTATAGGCTCGAGACAGACTATTAACTTTAAGTCCTCTATAGCATGAACAAAATAACTAACAGCAAACTCGTTTTCCCAGTTTCATCTCTCAATTGAAAGATATATGTAATTAAATATGTAATTAAATGTGAAATTAAATATGTAATTAAATATGTAATTAAATAAATGACAGTATTTAAAAAATGTTTACTTGTTTAATGAGACAGTTGATGCTGCTTTGTTGATACTAAGTTCTGGATTTCGGACATATTTTTGATCAGCCTTATAGTGAGTAATTATACATTTTACACTGCAGCCGTTTAAAATTTTGAACTCAGCTCGCGGACCCCCAGTACTACCTTCACGGGCCCCAAGGGGTCCGCGGACCCCAGGTTGGGAACCACTGGTACATTAGTTAGTATTAGCATATTTAAGATTATTAAAAAGCTAACCGGGAATAAATATGCGGTGATGAAAAAAACAATATTAGTCAATGACCAATATTATTTTTATTATTTCGGCAAGTAAGAAAGACAACTCTGGACATGTTTTGATATTATTATGACCTCAGCAGCGAATCACAGACTTCATCATACTTGTCGAAGTAGGAAAGGAATAATCACTAAGTAAGTATACAAAATGTACACATAGCAGCCAAATCACCACCAAATGTACACGAGGTACAATACTAGTTAGCTTGTTAAGGCTCCTGCTATAAATATGTTAACACTAACATACTGATTTTCGTACGAATGACGTCTGAGTTATTTAAGGTTAGAAGAGTTCATGTTTGAACAGATAGAAATGAATGCTTCTAATTTCACATTTTATTATTTTGTAACTTATGTTTCAAAGTTATTTCTAATTTTTTCACTTCTATTTCATAAAGTTTTGTCACTATTTATTCATTTCGATCTTTCTTATAAATGTCTAAAAGTAATTTCGCATACCTTTCATATTGCAATCATTTTCGATCTAAGTTATTTTGCTATTAATTTATTTCGATCTTTCTTATGTTACAAAGTTAAGCACTTTAAGCGTGGATTTTTAACTTTATATTATGCCACTTTTTCATTTTAGAAAAAGAAAAGGTTTTCGGATTAGGGTTAAGCGATTTACAACTACTTCCTATTTTGTTTTGATATGTGTGCGTTTAGGAATATGAAACACTTTTTCTATAAATATTTTATTTGTATTTGAAGTGCATAAATATATTTTGTTTGAATACACGTTGCTCCTATTATTTTGAAAACTAATACAGCTATTATAAAATATTCATGTTCTTTATCCATGAAATTATTACATAAATCTATTTGTTAAAGCATTGGATTGAGATCCCTTATTATTGTTTTGTATTTCTTTTTGAGATTTTTATATTCATTAAAAAAATAAAAGCATCTTTTTGCAGATTCTGAATCTGTGATGTTCAAAATATAAAATTCGAAAACGGTTTAAAAAAAGAAAATGAAATAAAAAAAGAGTTAGAGGGCGGGGTGAACAAATCTACCCTTAAACGAATAAGTGCCCAAATCAACCCTACCGTCTTAAATTAGGAAAAAGCATATTGGACAATGTAGTTCTATGAATACAAAGAAACGAGATTATTTACATATATATATATACACTCGTGTGTGTATGTATATATGTATATATAGTAGGTTTTGATCTAGTGATCATTGTAGCCCACAGAGTAGGAAGAACTCAATGTTAAACTTTTTCCCATTCTTACAACACTGTAACGCTGTTTCAGCAAAGCGTTTGTTCGCTAAACTTCTTCAGAGAATTGAAGAAGTTTATCAAACAGAAACTTTGCTGAAACATGGTTGCAATGTTGAAGAAATATGAAAAAAATTACTTATATAATTATATATATATATATATAACATAAACTAGAAGAAAACCGCTCGGAGGGTGATGTTTCTCCTAGTCTATAGAAATCTTAATGTACAGTTATAATACACATATTGCGGAATCAGAGTTAGAATTTCTCCAGTCTGAAACAGATCGTGGTTGTTCCCTTATGTCAAACTTTCACCTACTTAACACATTGTTTCATTCTTTGAAATAATTGCTTGCATGCAGGTCTCAGGAAGGTGTCCGACTGTGTGAGGTGCTCTGTGTGCGTTCTTATATATTATTATATTGTTTTACTTACATTCACTTTTTTGTTTGTGAATATGAAGAGATCCCATATACACATATAACTGTGTCCCAGTGCACACGCACGCACGTAAACATATTCATAATCACGCACACAAATAAACTCATTTAATCTTAATTTTACGATTAGATTGCATAATCATATATAATGCATATGTACATATATATATATATTTATACATATAATGTATTTATAGCTGTAAAGCTACATCAGTGACTCAAGGGCCTAGAACATTTATATATATAGATCATAATTTCATACGGGGTGCCAACTAAAATGGTTACCGCGATTGAGAGGATCTATGAACATTCAAGATGCTGCGTGTGAACAGAGGATGGCTATAGCGATTGGTTCGGGGTCATCAGTGGCATGTGACAGGGGTTCATACTCTCTCCTCTCCTGTTTGCTGTGGTGATTGACTGGGTTCTGCGACTGGCGACAAAAGATACGGGCACTCCGTGAGTGGAGGACAGTCGTCTCTCTGACCTGGTCTTTGCTGATGACATTGCGGTTATGTCTGACACGATTGAAGGTTTACAAGACCTGGTCAGCTCAATCAGCTCAATCAGTGGATTCATCAGTAGCACTAAGAACACTAAGAACATGCTGGTAGGCACGCATGAACCATGCACAGATGTCACTGTAAATCAGCAGAAGATAAATAATCTTGATGAGTTCACATACATTGGGAGCTCAATACACCACCAAGGAGATATGGCTCATGAACTCAGCAGTCGAATCGGTAAAGCGTCAGTGGCATTCGACAAGCTGGGAAAAATATGGAATAATGGCAAGCTCTCTATAAAACTAAAGCTCTGGTTCTACAACTCTAATGTATTGTCAATGCTGCTATATGGTTGTGATACATGTCATCTAAAATCCACCTATGAAAAGAAACTGAATGCATTTGACTCAAGATGCCTCCGTAAGATCTTGGGCATCCACTGGAGCGATTTTGTGCATAATGATGAGATCAGGAGATCAGGACAGCCACTAGTGACCCACACAATATGCAGGAGGCGTTTGAATTGGCTGGGACACGCACTAAGACTGCCAGACTCTAGACCTGCCAATCAAGTTCTCTACTGGACCCCAAGAGGTTGCAGGAAAAGTGGAAGGCCCAAAATGAACTGGCGACAGAATATTGACAGGGACCTGCACCTGGTTGTCTGCCAGTGGAGTGATGTGCCTGCCCTCACCGTGAACAGACAATGCTGGAGGACTCTGACTGCCTCATGCATCTCCAGACACGAGAGCTTTAATAATAATAATAATAATAATTTATTAAGCTGGAACCATTTTGGCCTAAACAACACTCCCTGACCACAACACAATGCAACTCCACCTTTTTTTCTCTTTCATCATATACATAGCAATCAATCAACCTTTTATCCCCCCCCCGATAGATCTATACCATATGTCACCAATCAAATGGTGCTGATTGAAGAATCCTGGCCATTTTTGAACAGTTTCTACTTCCCAAATTTTTTCTAAACTTATTTTGTTATTTATTTCTACTTATTGCCATGGATTTATATAGACTTTCTTCCAAACTCCTGTTGTTGTTGTTGTTGTTGTTGTTGTTGTTGTCGTTCTTGTTGCTGCTGTTGTTGATGTTATTGCAGTCATTGTCTTTGTTATTGTTACTGTTGTTGTTGATGATGTTGTTGTTGATGGTGATGACGGTGATGTTGTTGCTGTTGCTGTTGTCGTTGTTGTTGCTGTTATTGTTGTCATTGTTGTTGTTGTTGTTGTTATAGTTGTCATTGTTGTTGTTGCTGTTGTTTTCATTGTTGTTGTTGCCATTGTTGTTGTTGTTGTCATTGTTGTTATTGTTGTTGTTGCTGTTGTTTTCATTGTTGTTGTTGTCACTGTTGTTGTTGTTGTCATTGTTGTTATTGTTGTTGTTGCCATTGTTGTTTTCATTGCTGTTGTTGTTGTTGTTGTCATTGTTGTTGTTGTTGTTGCTGTTGTTGTTGTTGTTGTCATTATTGTTATTGTTGTTGTTGCTGTTGTTGTCATTGTTGTTGTTGTTTTTGATGATGATGATGGTGATGTTGTTGCTGTTGTTCTTGTTGTTGCTGTTGTTGTGACTATAGCTTTTGTTTTCATGGCTGTTGTTGTTATTGCTGCTGCTGTTGTTGTTATTGTTGCTGTTGTTGTTGTTGTTGTTGTCGTCGTCGTTGTCGTTGTTGTTGTTGTTGTTGTTGCCAACAGTCCATCACATTTATCATCTCTATATATTTCCTTATTTGTTTTTGTTTCAGTCCAAACTGTTCAATTTATCTGATTGATTCATACAAATGATTGATTAACTTTTCATCGCCTTTGATAGATTGAATTGATTGGAAATCAACCTTTTTTTTACCTCTTCATTTGTCAAAGGTTTCTCTTTTTTTATATATATTTTGTTTCTGTTTAAAAAAAATAAAAATATGAAGATTCAGCATCATTTCAGACAGACAGACAGACAGACAGACAGACAGACAGACAGATGGACAGATATTCTTTCAGCAGAGGTCCTTAATATAATGACTAATATGAGATATATATATATATATATATATATGTATGTATAGGCCATAAAGGCCTACTATCATAATCACACTTCTCACCACGGCCTCTACACCATCAACACATGGTGACTCACACTCACCTGGCCCATCAGCCACCCATTGACTCCCCAAATCCCACCATCAGCCACCCATTGACTCCCCCTCGC
>JAOPJM010437704.1:0-11163 GCA_027124095.1 Muusoctopus leioderma | reverse complement strand
TTTGTGGGTGTTCGTCCCTTAATTTGGGAGTGCATAGCATCCACACACACAGACAGCTTAAATTTATATATTAAGATGTTGTTGTTGATAAGCCCCAATGATCAAAGATGAACCAGCCATGACCATCCCATCTTTTTCTCTGACAAAGTGTATTTAGGGCTACGTCATACAATGCGTCCTTCCTTTTTTTAGAGAGTAGAAGAGTTTTGGGCAATACAATGTAGTGTAGTGTAGTGTTGTTTATATTTTATATAATACATACTTAGTACAGTTGATTTAAATTTATATTTATATATGAATAAATGAAATACTGTGGCTTGTGCTTGTTATAACTGAACAATAGTATGGTGTGCAGGTAAGTAGATTAGTGTGTTGTATTGTAGTACAGTCTAATTAGGTTTGGTATACTGTAGTGCAGTAGGTGCTGTGTAGTACAGTGTAGTGTGATGTTGTTGTTTAGCCCCAGGTCAGCACTGATAGAGCAGACAGACTTATGATCAAAAGTCATTCTAGGCATGACCATCTCGTCTTTTCTTCTGGAATATTGTACCTCAGATATCATTGCCCAATGTGTCCTTTTATAAGACAGTAGAGTGTGGTTTGAGATTCGGTTGCTATTTCTAGTAGGTCGAGCGACTGTGTAGAGTCTTCCTCATTGGCAGTGGTAGTGTAATATAGTGCAGTGAGTTGTTGTGTAATAGAGAGCAGTACAGTATATAGCAGCATGTTGTACACAGAATGTGGTTTAGTACAGTGTAGTGTATGTGATGTTTTGTAACAGAATGCATTGAGGACAAATTTTGGTTGTCTAAAGTCAGTCAGAGGATTTGAACACAGAAGAGGGAGATTACCAAAGTAGAGACAATAAAGCATCCAATCTAACATTCTATTGTCACAGAAATAACTGTAATCTGAATTATTGCAATATAAGATATATCCAATTTATGGTAAGATCAAGAATGTATACTTTAGTAAAATCAGGTTATACTGATTTCCTTTGACTAGGTACAAGTTCATATTTTGAAAGGGAGGAGTATAATCAAATGAATCACTCTCATATTTCTCATATAAAAAGCTAAACTGACATTAGCAGGATTTGAACTCAGAACACAGAGTGGGGACAAGATTAGTACTGCAAGGAATTTAGTCTAGCACTCTACCCTCTCCACCTACAAACTGGTGGTCTTAAAATTATTACAATTACATGCTGTTGACTAGACCTGAATGGCTCAACCTAGAACTTTGACATGGAGGTAACTGGTCAAATACTAGTGATTATATACAGACCCAGCTCAGTAGATAGACCTTTGCTAATCACACCACACATTGTCTCATACTGTGATTGGTCATATATATATATAGTGGTAGTTTGGCTGTCAGGTTATGTTACAACAAGTTTACTTTCTCCCACACTGTTAGGAGAACTCGGTGACGGGAATGGTAGAGAATGACGATGTGAACACAGCTAGTGTAGAATTTCTACAATTTGTCAGGATTTATTAAAAAAAAGCAGTTTCAATAGAACATAGAGTTGTAGAGAAACAATCGATGTTGTAGCTTTATTAGTATAGTATATTAGTTGTATTTGCCAATAGAACTCACCATGTTATCAATCGCTGCAGCTGCATCCTGGAAAGGAAATCAAAAAAAGATTGTATGTAGGGATGTGGTATATACACTCACAACTTTTACATTACCTTGTCAAAGCAAATTCATTGTGAAATAAAGGGTAAGTCTAAGAAATTAATATAATCACTACAAATCAAGGATTAATATAATCACTAAAATACAGGCATAGCTGTGTGGTTAAGAAGTTTGCTTTGTAACGATGTGGTCCTGGGTTCTCTCCCACAGTGTGGCACCTCGGGTGCCTCAAGTGTCTTCTACTATAGCCTCAGGCCGACGAATGCCTTGCGAGTGAAATTGGTAGACAGAAACTGTTGTATATGTATATATGTATGTATGTGTGCGTGCATGGGCTTATCATCACTTGACACCGTTTGTCGATAGGCTGGTGACGTTTGTTTACATCTCCATAAAACAAAATGCCTGGCTGTTTGGAAGTTCGGTGATATAATTCCCATACTTAAATCAGTATGGTTGGTGACAGGAAGGGCATCCGACCGTAAAATACTGCCTGAAGAAATCTCCATCCAGCCCATGCTAGTATGGAAACAGGGACATAAAATGATGATGATGATGATGATGATGATGATGACTAGAAATTAATATAATTACTAAAAATGTAGCAATGGTCAACATCAGCAAGAGTCAATACATTAAAAGAGTCAATACAGGGAAAGAGTCAATACAGGGAAAGAGTCAATATATTAAAACAGTCAATACAGTAAAAAAAGGTCAATACATTAAAACAGCCAATACAGTAAAAGAGTCAGTAGATTAAAATAGTCAATACAGTAAAACAGTGAATACAGTGAAAGAGTCAATACATCAAAAGAGTCAATACAGTAAAAGAGTCAATACATTAAAAAAGTTAATACAATGAAAGAGTCAATACAGTATAACAGTCAATACAGTATAACAGTGAATACAGTATAACAGTGAATACAGTATAACAGTCAATACAGTATAACAGTGAATACAGTATAACAGTGAATACAGTATAACAGTGAATACAGTATAACAGTGAATACAGTAAAACAGTGAATACACCAAAACAGTGAATACAGTAAAACAGTGAATACAGTATAACAGTGAATACAGTATAACAGTCAATACAGTAAAACAGTGAATACAGTATAACAGTCAATACAGTAAAACAGTGAATACAGTAAAACAGTGAATACAGTATAACAGTCAATACAGTAAAACAGTGAATACAGTATAACAGTGAATACAGAATAACAGTCAATACAGTAAAACAGTGAATACACCAAAACAGTCAATACAGTGAAAGAGTCAATACATTAAAACAGTCAATACAGTAAAACAGTCAATACAGTAAAACAGTGAATACAGTATAACAGTGAATACAGTAAAACAGTGAATACAGTATAACAGTCAATACAGTAAAACAGTGAATACACCAAAACAGTCAATACAGTGAAAGAGTCAATACATTAAAAGTCAATACAGTAAAACAGTCAATACATTAAAACAGTGAATACAGTAAAACAGTGAATACAGTATAACAGTCAATACAGTAAAACAGTCAATACAGAAAAAAAGTCAATACACTAAAAGAGTCAATAAATTATAAAATTAATATAGTAAAAGAAAAAAAAAATTAGTTACGTTTCAATGCCGTTATAGTTAGCATCCATCTATATCCAACCTCTTCACTGACAATTCGTACGCAGATATCTCACATTTTAAAAAGCACTCCAAATAATGGATATAAAACAGTAAAAACAAAATAAGGTCCAGCTGCATTCAATGTTTTGTATTGCCTTACCTCCATTTTTCTATACTAGATGGGATTGATTATCATTGGAGAAATTGTGTTTTTATATCTAGTTTCCTTTTCTGAGGCAATATTGTTAAGTGTCTTGTCCTGGTTATACCATGATATACCATGATAGTTATAGTAAATTTTGAAACTTAACTATTTTGTGACAATATTTCTAATGAAATACACTGCCTATGTGTTTCAATTATTCTTTTTAAATATTAAATAATCAAGAATTTTGAGGGATTTAGTAAAATAATTAATTTTCTTTCCGTATATTGGTATATTAAGCTACTGTTTGAAACACAACTTAGCATAAGATTATGTGTCAACTTAAAAATGACGTTTTCTTTTTTCATCATAGAACCAGAAGTGGTCTCAGGTAGGCTGGTAGCAAAAGCATTGAGATCATGTAGCCAGCAGTCCAGTAACTTAATCTCCACAATCTTTTTGCCTGATTGTACCTCATTGGTGCTCTAAAATGGTTGAGACTTATAAAACTCCAGTAAATTTAACGTGTGTGTGTGTGCACGTGCACAGAGAATGAATAATTGGTAGATACTGATATAGGAGTTAACTGCTATATGACAGGGTAAACACCAAAATCATAAAGATCACAAAAATTAGATCATGCCATTGCTAAAAGGATTAAAAAAGTAAGCCTAGTTGCTATAAAACTGGAGCTGACCAATGGCTTGCTAGCATCCTGGGCATGCCAGACTTTGTTGCCCCTATAATATGAACCAATTGGGTTACATCCATCTGTCTGTCAACATAAAAGAGAGAAAAATGAGAGAGAATTTTACTAGAGAATGTTCATGCCGTATTGGGTGGGGTGGGACTCTTTATAACAAACACATATTTTCATATTTTTGCCTTGTATTTTAAGGATTCCAATTACATGAAAGGTCACTCTGAATTGTCAGTGCCTTGAGCCAACAAGCAATTAGGAACCTTCAACTGAGTTATCAATCCTTTGAACCAGTTGTATACATTATAAACAATCTATTGTAATGTTATACATTACAAACAATCAGTTTTAGCCCCACACTGCTTGTACATGGTAAATGACATGGTACATTACATAATGGAAGAACACTTGGACTTAGGTCTATGATATAAATTACAAAGTGAATGAATATGGGAAGACAAAACTTACTTCTGGAGCTTCAAATTCAACAAAAGCAAATCCACGGTGTTTTTCTGGCAAAAGAAATTCATAGACAGACATATATTTATATAATATACACATAATCATTATCATCATTTTAACATAGAGAGACATATATTTATAATATAGGCATATAATAATTATCATCATTTTAACACTCATTTTTACATTCTGATATAGGTTGGATAATTCTACAAAATGGCATAGCATTCTCCATGCATCTCATCTGTTGGGGGCCATAATTTTCAATTCTTATCTTTTTACTTCTTCCAATGTTTTCTTTGGTCTGTCACTACTGCACATACCTTCCACCACAAATTCGATGACATCTTTACAACCTACATGCATCATCCAGTTGCATAACATTTCCATTCTAGAATAGTAGTATCTCTTACACACATTGAAATAACTTTATTTGCATCAGGTGATGAATTGGTAGAGTCGTCTAAGCATTGATATTCATTCCAGCTCACTATGCTCTGAGTTCAAATCCTGCCAAAGTCAACTCTGCCTTTCATCCTTTTGGGGTAGATAAATAAAATACCAGTGTAGGGTGGTGGACTGGCTTTTTGTGTTCTTAGTTAAAATTTCCCCATGGCCTACTTGGGTGGTAGACTTAATCCATCGCCTGGTTTAACACTGCCACCTGAACCTGGTGTACCTTTAGCAGAGTCCACTCTCTTGCAAGAATTCGGGCCAGGTCCCCGGACTGAAGATACCTTCCCACCAGTCTTAGAGGCCCTGAAAAATGGTGATGGGCACTGCCCTTCCCTCCTGACTAAGTAATAAAAAAAAATCAAAAGTATATTGAAATCATATTGAAAACACAAAAAGGGCTAAAAAGATAACCCTAAGTTCTAATTTTTGTATTCTCTCAAAAGTGTCACAATCATGTGTTCACAACAATTAAAACAAGTGAGTTTCTTACCAGTTTCATAATCGAGAGGGATTTGAATATAAACAATATCACCAAATGGAATGAAAGCCGCCTGTAACACCTTTTCATCTACTTCCTCAGCCAAACCACCTAGAATAGAAAGAAAGTGGTGGTGATGATGGTGGTGGTGGTGGTTGTGGTGATGATGATGATGATGATGGTGATGTAGAAGGTAGTGGTGGTAGTGATGATGATGATGATGGTGATGACGACGATGATGATGATCATGATTTTTAAAAAATAAAGTCAAAACTAGAATCTAAGGAGATTAGTGGTGGACTGCGTCTGCAAAAGCCACCTCAATAAAGGTCATAAAATGAGTCATGTACAGAAGAAAATTGTCCAAAGAAAGACTCTATCTAAAACATTAGAACTCTGTCTTTTCCTCATGACACATTAACATTATCTATTTTGAAATCATTTCTTTTTTTAAATTTAGCCTGAGGAAAAAGGGTAGTGTCTATTGCCTTTCTATGCCCTCTTTGACTTGGAGATAGGGGCAGTTGAGTAGATGGAGCAGAAAATTCAGAGGACCTTAGAGTAACAGTAAAAGAGACAAAGAGAGGATACAGTTCAGTGGTGTGACAAGTGGTTGAAGTGTGCTGGTTAAGTGAAGGTTTGGAGTGGTACAGAATGGTGGATGTGTGGTGAGATAACTATTGAGAATGTATGAGCAATATGCTAGTCTAGGAGATCAGTTGTTAGGGGAGGAGGGACATGCAAAGAGAGATAGTTCCAGAGATATGCATTTATGGGGAAATCTAACAGGGTAACATGCTTTATGTGAAGGCGCGTGGCCTAGTAGTAGGCTACTGGGCTCACGATCGAAAGATTGTAGGTTTGATTCCCAGTCCGTGATGCGTGTTGTGTCCTTGTGCAAGGCACTTTACTTCCTATTGCTCCAGTCCACTCAGCTGAAAATGAGTACCAGCAGTAGCTGGGGTTAACCCTGCGACAGACTGGCGTCCCGTTCGGTGGGGAGTCTTGCACTCTCAGTTCGCTTAACACCACTGAAACCGGGATAAGCTCTGGCCTGATGGGCCAATAGGCTCAGGTAGAACTTTTTTTTAAACATGCTTTATAAATGGTCTACAAGATATATATTAAGGGTAACAAGGAGGAGAGTTGAGTAAAATAAGTGGGTTTGGACTGGAATTGTTTCCGATTTCAGAATGATTGTATATTTGCATCTGTAAAATGAGACCCAAGTCTAAATATGTTATCCATTTACATTACATAATACAGTTTATACATATACCATGAAGGTAGTTTTATATAAATTTAGTGCTAGTCCAGTTTCACATGATATGTAACAGTTGTAGGGCCTATGATGGGTTTAGGGGTATTATTAATGAATACTGTGGATACGGTGTTGTAGGTATCTTTTCTTGAGATACATAGCTACCATATTGGTGATGACAATGACGATGATGATAATAATAGAGTATGTCATTAATTTATATCTATGTCATAAAAATCATAAGTGTACGTAGTGGGTCAAAACGTTTCATGAGAAATTGGGTTTTTAGCAACAGTATTCTAATGTATGAACAGCCATCGGTTGTAAGGAACCTAGAAACAAGATTTTGTGGGCTAAGACTAAAGAGAAAGTTGTCATCATAAGATGATCACCTTTGCTGTGAGAAGGCAGTGAAATTAAAACAAAAACAAAATATCATTATTTATTATTGTGATCATAATTATCATCATTATTTATCGTCATCGTCATCATAATAATAATATTAACTGTTTCTAACATAAGCACAAGGCCAAGAACCCCAATACTTGACTGGTACTTTATTTTATCGACCACAGAAGGATGAAAGGCAAAGTTGACCTCGGTGGGATTTGAACTCAGGGCACAGCAAGCCAGAACAAATACTCTGCCAATTAATAATTGTTTCAACCCTAGTATTTGACTGGTACTTTATTTATCTACCCCGAAAGGATGAAAGACAAAGTTGACATCGGCAGGATTTGAACTCAGAGCGCAGTGAGCCAGAACGAATACTGTAAGGCACTTTGTGCGATGCGCTAACGACTCTGCCAATTCGTCGCCTACAATAATAATAATAATGCTTATTCATCAATGATTTAAAAAGTGTTTTTATGAGTTAGAGAAGTTTGCAATACAATATATTTCTATACTTTTCAATCTTGGATTATCTCAGTTATGATCTATCAATTTCATCACAAATATCACTACAACTTTCTGTAGTCGCTTTCTATACATTTCAATCTGATGTAAAGTTATGATCTATCTATTTTATCACAAATTTTTGCAATACAACATATTTCTAAACATTTAAGAAGTGTTTTTATGAGTTGGAGAAGTTTGAAATACAACATATTTCTTTACTTTTCAATCTTGGATTATCTGTTATGATCTATCTATTCTATCACAAATTTTTGCAATACAACATATTTCTATATATTTCAATCATGGTTTATCTCACTGTTGTAAAGTTATGATCTACCTATTTTATCACAAATTTTTGCAATACAACATATTTCTATACATTTCAATCATAGTTTATCTCACTGTTGTAAAGTTATGATCTACCTATTTCATCACAATTTTTTTTTAACTTTCCACTATTTTATGTACTTTAATGTGTTACTAACTCTTGGTACTTTCTCTCAACATTAATCATCTATTCTCATTATATATCAATATATTTAGGACAGTGGATTAGTAGAAACAGTAGAGCGATGTGCTAAATGCCTTCCAGGAGTTCAAATCCTGCCAAGATTGACTTTGACTTGCATCTCTTCAGAGTCAATAAAGGGCAGATAAAGGTGTTATAAATAGATGTACACATCTTTATATGTGTGTGTGTGTGTGTGTATAATTGTATGTACATTTTATTATTTATTAAAAAGAGGAACATATATTTTATTCAATTAATCCATTTGCCACAAGTAATTAACTATAAAACTGAACATTTATCACCAGTGGATTTTCCGCATGTACCCACTAGTTTTTAAATAATTATGTTAATTTAATTAATATATTTCATGATATAGCCAATAGTAACACAGGCGCAGATCTCATTTTCTTTATTTCAGTTTCATTTTTCAAATAAATATTTTCTGCTACAACTTTCTGTAGCCTCTTTCAGATTAGGTTGGCTTCAATCTATCTTCTTTCATGTTTATTTTCATGTGGCCAAGTATTCATGTGTTATGTTGCTAAGTGTGTATGTGTATATATCTATGCGTGCTTTGTGTATGTAATGATGGGCATTCATGTATATGTATTTTAAGATGAAACTGAAACTGAAATAAAGAAATTAGCGTGTGTTACTGTTGGCTATATTACCTCATGAAATACATTAATTGTCGCTTCAACACATGATAGCCGAGAACTAAAAATTGAATATGTTAATTTAAGTTAATAAAAATATTATTATTATTTGTGTGTTCATGTAACTATTAATGTGAGATTATATCGTTGTCCAGTAATTGTTCTCTTCATGACTTCAGTGGTATTTTGACAACTTTTTTAGCATAAATTATCATTTTTTTTTAACTTCTTCACTCGGTCATTGTATGTGTGGCAGAAGAAAAAAAATATCTGCATAATCGTTATTTTGGATAATAACTGTAAAAATGAGTTTAAAAAAAAGGTATATACACTCCGTCAATTATACAATGCACTAGGGAATACTGGTGTTTCCCTCTAAAAAGTGCCACGAGTTTAAAATTGTAAATCACTGACAAATTACAGTATTTCAGTATCCTATTCCATCCAACTACGGATGCAGTAAACCCCCACCTCCATCGCAGCATTAAGGATGCCATTTGGCCCTGAACTCCTGTGATTGTCGTATGGATGCCCTCTTGGCCATTTTAAACCTGGTGGAAACAATCTCTTACCGAGTTTGACTACAGCAATTTCTTCCACACATATACAGAGAGAGAAAAGAAGAAGGGATGTGTGATCGAACGAAAGAGGTGCTAAAAGTGACGTCCATATGAGGCATCTGCATCTAGACCAAGGGCAAAGAGTTAGCCCATCTTATACTAGAAAAGTTGACAAATTACCGTAAAAGTAAGAAGCGCAAATCCAGGAAAGCAAAGTTGCATCACAGTAGTCAATAAATGATTGTTTTATTGTGTGATTTACTTTTCATATATGCGTAATACCTTCTCATTGCGTACAAGTCATGTATTAAACCGGACGACGGATTAGCTCTTCAATGTAGTCTTTTATAAGATGGAATGATCATGGCTGGAAAGGTTTTGATAACAGGTCTGCTCGATCAGTGCAGAGCTGGAGCTAAATAACAAATTTGAAACTTAAAACTGAACACGTACATATCGAAATATGAGGTTGAAGGTGCCTGTATAGGTATTGGCTTTCGTACACAAACATATGACGTTACTTTAACTAATATTTATTGTATTTAAATGAAATGTGATATTTTTTCCTGTGGCTTTAATTCTGTTTGCCAAAAGCGATCCCGGATCTTTTCAGTCTCACAAACTGATCCGATTTTATTGAATTTCTCTACACAGATGTAGTTTTGTATGCCAATTACGGAAATCTTATTAATTTTTTCAAGAAAAAATTAATAAAAAAGTTACAACCCTTTACAGATTGAAATTTTACTTAATTTTAGCCAATCACATTCTTCCATTAACTGCGGGGTGTTACGTCATCACACTTGGGGTTATGTACAAGTTTCCAACGCAATTCGATCATTGAATTGTGTTGGAAACTACTACATAACTATACTTGGATAATATCATAAAAATATTTTCATCATGCATATATGCTCGAAATAGCAGCCGGATAATATTTTAACGAAAATGACAATATCGAAACCAAATACTTGGATAATTTCATAAAAATATTTTTAATGACAAAAAAATCAACCAGAAATGACTATACACAGCAATCTCTGGAGAGCATATGCCCACAAATACCAGGATATCACTTTCAACATAGAACAGTGAACCACAGTGTTGGGTTTGTCAACCCTGTAGATAGCACCCATACACAGCAAGTTGAGAGTATGTGGTACACACTCAAACATTCCAACAAAAAACGATGCGGTACATATCGTTCTATGGTAGACTCATACCTTATGTGAGTTTATCTGGCATCAAAGATATAAAGACTGCAACACGTTCGATAAAATTATGCAGTGTATCGCAACATTTCGACAGAATTAGCGTTTTTATTATCATTTCTAAAAAAAACAAAATTATTGTCATTTTCGTTAAAATGTTAATTTGCTGATTTTTTGTCATTAAAAGTATTTTTATGAAATTATCCAAGTATTTGGTTTCGATATTGTCATTTTCTTTAAAACGTTATTTGGCTGCTATTTCGAGCATATATGCGTGACGAAAATATTTTTATATTATCCAAGTATAGTTATGTACTAGTTTTCAACACAATTCAATGATCGAATTGCATTGGAAACTAGTATATAACTCCAAGTGCGATGACGTAACACCCCGCAGTTAATGGAAGATGGAAGAATGTCATTGGCTAAAATTAAACAAAATTTCAATCTGTAAAGGGTTGTAACTTTTTTATTAATTTTTTCTTGAAAAGATTAATAAGATTTCCGTAATTGGCATGCAAAACTACATCTGTGTAGAGAAATTCAATAAAATCGGATCCGTTTATCG
>JAOPJM010437298.1:2500-11164 GCA_027124095.1 Muusoctopus leioderma | reverse complement strand
AGCCACTTATTACATTTCATTATACAATAATTTCAGTCATATTTATTAACAGATCCTACATATGACATTGATTTAACTTTAGCTAACATTGATTTACCTTTAATTAACATTGATTTATTTTAAATTAGTCAAAGGTCACAAATTGGGTTACGAGTTATTGTTGCTGATATTGTTGTTGGTGATGTTGATGTTGGTTGTAAGTCATGTGGGAAGTGAGTTAGTTATGGGAATACTTAAGTGTGGCCCATAAATCCTATATAATGGCGTTTATCTTAATTATTTTCTCCCTTAAGACCATGCATGCCTCTGCGCCATCATCATCATCATCATTATCATCTCTTTTAGGCTTTTAATTCCACTTTCCCCCTTGCCCTATAATTTGTTGGTTACGAGCTAACTAAGAAATCACTATGTGGTCCCTCCACCAGATAAATATTGCAGCCAAATCTACTTCAAATCACACTCTACAGTCTTAAAAAATGGAAGGGCACATTAGATAATGTAGTCCTAGATATACAAGGTGGGTCATTTGATATTGTAATTCAAACTTTGTAATAAACACAATTAGAAATAATTTTTAACTCCTATGCAATTTATGTGCAACTTATGGCCCACCCTGTACATAAAAGATGAGATTGTCACAGCTGGAACACCTTTGATCATAGGTCTCCTTGACCAGAACTGACGTGGGGCTAAACAACAATGTGTTACTTAAGGTTAGATTTAACCAACAAAGCTCAGTTCTCAATGACACTTGCTGCAACAAATCAATTATGACTTCTCTACTACTGGTGGGGACCACTCTATGTAAAAGGTATTCGTTTATGCAGTAAGATACAGTCAAAGCTAATTATATTGAGAGCAAACAAAAATTAGTACCACTTTTTCTAGAGGTAGTACATGACTAATTTTTTCACCTCTAAGAATATTTTTTCTGGGGGTGTGTTAATGGCTTAGTCAGAGGAGTAAGCACAGTGCCCATGGCTCTTTTCATGGCCTTTGTAGCTGGTCAGAGGAGTAAGCACAGTGCCCATGGCTCTTTTCATGGCCTTTGTAGCTGGTCAGCGGAGTAAGCACAGTGCCCATGGCTCTTTTCATGGCCTTTGTAGCTGGTCAGTGGAAGGAAGAAAGTTATCCAAAGACCAGGGACCTGGCTCAAATGTTTGCAACAGAGTAGATGCCACTAAAGGTACACTTGAGCCAGGTGATGGCATTAAACCAGGCGACAAATTAAGTCTACTACCCAAGAACAGGAACAGTCCCACAAACAGGTTTCCACAAAGCTTCCAACTACAAAATTTCACTCACATGGCTTTGGTTGATCTGAGGCTATGGTAAAATACACTTGCCCAGGGTGCTGCACAGTCAGATCAAACCTGAAACAATGTACTTGTGAACTGAACTTCTTAAGGTTAAGTTCATGCCAAACAATGCTTGAAATTATTGCTGCAGTATTTTTGGAATGCTTAAATTTATTTCTGTTTGCTGCAAGCATTTTAATGTCTTTCAGTATGGTACTTAATTTAATAATATGCCTCATTCAATTAGCTGTGGAAAACGTATTATTTTTTTCAATTTATACAGAACTGTAAACTAAATGCCCTCACTATGCTTAACGCAACAATAACAGCATCAACAACCACTACAATTACAACAACATTCCCTAAGCTCTTTCTTTTTTTTTCCACTGTCATATTTAGTTTTCCTGATGAAATACTATTGTAAATAGATGCGACGATGAGCGGAAACATACAGCTACAGTTTGTCTCGTCGCTAAAGTCCGGACAGTCAATGACATCATCACACACTTGAGAAATATGAAGACACACAGTTCCCTCATGGCATAGGATTTCATCTTGTTTCTTGCATAATACTGGAACCAAAGAATACAATTGAATAATTATACAAATGAAAACAAATTACACATGCACAACACAGGGGTAATACGCAAACATATAAACTGATATAAACATAAACACAGACATTTATTTTTTATTGTTTAGTCAGGTGAGGAAGGGCAGCACCTATGACCATTTTCAGGAGATCTAAGATGGGTGGGAGGAAGGAAGTTATCCTTAGATTGGAGACCTCACCTGAATGCTTCGAACAGATTGGACTCCACTAAAGGCACCCAAGAACTAGGTGGTGGTTTTAAATTGGATTAAGGTCTACCAAAAGATACAATCAACTGATGGAAGGGGTTGTACCCATGGCCTTTGCAGGTCCACCGAGACCAGTGAGATTGATGTGGTTACTGTTCCTTCTGAACAGTTGCAAGCTGTGCATGGAGGGAATTCCAGAGGGCCAACATTCTGGGGAGGAAGGACTGGGCATAGTGGTTAGCATGACACAGTATAGGTGACAAGAGGAGAAGAGATGAGTGATTTGGAAGTATGACCCGGGAAGGATGAAAGGCAAAGTTGACCTCGGCAGGATTTGAACTCAGAACGCAGTGAGCCAGAACGAATACTGCAAAGCATTCTATCTGACGTGCTAACTACTCAGCCAATTCGCCGCCTTTTTATAATAATAATAATAATAATGATAATAATAATAATAATAATAATAATAATAATAATGATAATAATAATAATAATAATAATGATAATAATAAAAAATAATGGTAATAATAATGATAATGATAATGATAATAATAATAATGGTAATATTGAAAATATTAACAACATTGATAATTATGAGTATGACAATGCTACAATGATGATAATGATGATGATGATGATGATAATACTAATTGCTAGACATAAAAAACAAATTAATATGCATTTAGCTCGACCATAGTTTTGAATATTACTACTACTAACATGAACACAAATCATTAAACAAATAAAAAAAACGCAAACCAACGAAAGTACACAAACACACAAGCACATATACACATGTATATGGATATACATTTACAGACACATATATACACTCGTAAACACTCAAACACATACATGGTTAAACGCAGGCAAACACACGCATATCGCATAAACGAACACAAAAGAAAACAAATTGAAAAAAAATCACATATTTTCAACAAATTGGAATTGTGAAGGCAGCAACTTCAAAAAAAACACCACCAAAAGCTATATGAACAATAATATTAATATTAACAATAATTTAAATAATAACAACAACAGTAACAATAACATAATTAAGTAGTAAAGTAATAAATAAACGGAATTATACACGCAGGATATAATAATGTAACATGTATAGTTTACGAGACGCTATCGTGAAAATGCACCATTGTTATGATGTTATTATAGTTTTTAATACTTTTGTTTTTATTTTATTTTATATATATTTTATTCCTTAGACTATTTCCATTGTGCATTCCCAGAGTGTTAAAGCCTTTAAGCAAAGCAAAACGAATAAAATCAACGCAGAGCAATATCATGCAAAGCATTGCAATTGATTCTGCTGACAAGAAAAGCAATTCGAATCACAGATAATATAAGCGTGGCCATCTGGGGAAAGACGTTTATTCAGCAATCACGTACTTCTGGGTTCGAGCCAACTGCTCGATTTATTTGGCAAATATTATGAGACAATCGTAGAAATACTTCCATATGAGTTGTTCTTCATATGACAGGGATAATAAGCTGTAGAAGACTGACATGTCTCGCTCATGTAATACAAAGGCCTCTTAATATCTCTGTAGTGATGGCAATCCCCACAACCTATACCACGTGATATACCGCCTAAGAAGTGGACTTCTCAGGTACGTGAAGATACAGTGGGGTACCGCTCAAAACAGCGGGGCTGGGGTGGAACACAGAGCATACGGTCGCAGGCGGTGGTAGAGTTCCTGCTGGTAGGAGAGACAGAGCAAGTGTACGCAAGTGACTCAGCAATTAAAGTAAAGTAAACACAAAAAAATAATATTCGTTTTTGTTTACAAACGAAAGAGGGAATACTCAATATATGTTGTACAGCTTATATTTATTAGGAGAAAACTGATCCTTCATTCCACTGCTACACGTAGTTTCCCCGCTACGTACGTTCTTTCAGGTGATCCCGAGTCAAATTTATAAAATTACTGAGTCCCTGGTTCAGGCGAGTATTGTTGGTCGGTAGAAGTCAGGTGCAAGGTTTGGTCTTGCCCTGGCAGGTGCTTTTGATATCCCCGAGAACGATGAAGATGAATATTGAAATAGATAACTTAGCAAATAAATCTAACCCCTGAGGGATATTAAGCACACATCGATGCTAGTTTCTTTTTAATAACTAATTGTGGAAACAAATGGTCCATCTGAGACACTTAGGTGCTATTTCACTGGTGTGAATAATGTAGTTCATGTTTGGTTTGAAATTACTATCGTTACAATCATGATAGAGAACATCATAGTTAACAAGAGATCATAGGAAACAGAAATGTGTTGTGATTTTAAAAAGAAAAAAAAATCACCGATGTGTTGTGATTTTATAAAGAAAAAAAAAATGACCGAATAGATTATTTTTTAAGATTGACAATAACATTTCGTGTTATTATCTAATTGCTAAGGAACTGTAGATTTGCCGAATAGGTAGAGCATCGGTCAAACCGCCTCGTGATATTTACTAAACGCCTTTTACGTTTGCATGTCATCCTTGCATGACCGATGAAATAAAGTAAGTCATGTTCAAGTTTCGATTTCATCAACTGCGCTCTATTAATTTGTGTCCTTGTGCATATGTTATAAATCATTTAATCGTTATGGGCGATGGGTTAAATGCAAGAAGACTAACCGACCACGACAGGAAGACTAGTTGCTACACGTGTGGTAGCAAAAAAAAAGTTGAATGCTAGCTGTTCGCAGGAACTGCAAGAAAAACAGAAAAGCAGTAGCAACAGAGACAACGACGAGTCCCAGAAAATATGCTGGTCTTAGAGTACCACTGGTCAAGGCTCTGGAAGTAGCAGATATTGCCTCGGCCTTGGGCCAAGGATATGGCCAGGAAGCCGAAGGATCCCCTCCCCCGGCCAAAACCAGCAGTGACAGTGAGGAGGAAATGGAGGAAGGGAATGGTGGACAACATATTCCGGAGACTGCTGCGGCAAAATCAACCTCGGCTGAACCACCAATTGCTGCTCCGCAAAGAGAAAGAAAATCTGCTTTGTCCTCGGTCCCAGAGACCAATTAAGCCGGAACTCTCCATCTCCAACCAGCACTACTACTCTATTATCTTGCGAGAATGTGGACGTAATAGAGGCGTAGAGTAACGGGAAAACTACTGGGGAAAATAAACGAGATAGAAGACCTAACAGGAGAAATTTGAAACCAGCCAATAATTGTGTAAAACACAAGAGGACGACAACGACATATAATTCACGGTCCCTCGCTCAAGTCCCTCGTTTACCTAATAACGCTAATGCAGTGCGGTGGATATGATCCTGAAGTATTAATTACTGAAGATCAAGGAGAACCAGAATACAAAAGACACAGAAGCGATTGTATTTTCGGGAAAATAATCAAATGGGTCTCCGTCTGAATACCAAACTACGAGAGTTTAATTGATCGATCAACTGAACTGCCTGCTCATTTACTTAGCGTGTAAGTGGCTGAGTATCCCACAAATACGTACACCCTTAACGTAATCCTCTGGCAGAACAGCGCGGCACAGTGTGATAAGGCTGGATCGTAGAATTACAGGTACAATCCATCTGGGCTTTATCTAGCCAATTTCAGTCACAGGGCTTTGGTCAACCTGAAGCTATGGTAAAAAACAAACAAACAAAACAACACTTGCCTAGGTCCCCCGCAGCGGTATCGAAACTGCGACCGCATTATTGCGCAGCGAACTGCTTATGCTGCGTTAACAATCAGCATCTACTGCTGACTGTTAACGCATTTACTGCTGACTGTTAACGCATTTACTGCTGACTGTTAACGCATTTACTGCTGAAAGGCTTGCTTTTAATCTGTTGCTTTGTAGTGTCCACCATTTTACCACCTTTGTGAAAATAATAGCATGATATTCTCCAATGCGAAAGCAGGAATACCCGGTGGACGTGGGTTGCTTTTCGTCTCAACACACGCAAAGGGTGTAAGCAGGCATTTTGGGTGCACCGACGTCCAGTATCAACAGTGGCTAGCGGGCAGAGACGGAGAGTACTCTAAACCAATGTAAGTGGTATTTTCTCACTTGTGTGTGGTTGATTACCCAAAATATTTCTACGTGTAGTTTTAAATAATAACTTGTTTTATTTATTACGCGTCTCTATATACTTATATATATATATATATTATAGTTCTTATTCTATACACTTTCTAACCTGTTTTCTTCGCATAACGTCCCTGAATGCCCCCGTCATTTTTATATAACTTTAGTTTTTTCATCCTCACAGGTTGTTCTAAGCCCCCCCCCCATTAACGTTCCATATGTTGTATGTATGAATGCTTTGAATTCAATTGCCCTCAGTGGCTAATAAAGAACGAATTATTATTGGGGCGTTAAATTCCAGAATCGGTACAGCGTCTGACAAACGACCTTGAAGTATTTAGTTAAGTCTCTTTTCTGTTCTGTGCTCATATCACGTCCAGTTCAGCTTTGTCTTTCATCCTTCAATGGTCGATACATTAATCTGCCAGTCAAGTACTGTTGACGATTTAATCGACTCTACAAATTCCCAAATGTATGGTCATGTGCCACACATTTGGGGATGTTTTACAGTCGATTAAATCGTCAAAGTGTCACTGCTGTGCCAGTGCTAGGAAACGATATTATCTGATGGTTAGATTATGTCCACACATACAAAACATAATTGCTCTAAAGCTTGAGCGATATTATAAATAACTAACGATATGTAACCATTGATATTTTAGAGGGCGTTACCTACTTTAACGACTCCAGAAGGTTGAAATGTAATGCCGATCCCAGCGGCTTATAAATAATTAAATACTATGAAATTAATATTTGTGAAGCCATTTTTGGGTAGTATAGAGAATTTTCCTTGTGGAATTATTTCTGTTTCACTTAAAAGTAACCGATTTCGACATATGAAAAGCAAGTTGGTGTTATTATTGTTGTTAAGGTAGTGGATTGCCAGAATCGTTTGAGCGCCGGACAAAATCCCTTGTGGTATTTGTTCTGTCTCTTTGTGTTCTCATTTCAAATCTCGTTTAGGCCAACGTTGCATTCATCCACCCGGGGCCGACAAATATAAGTACCAATTAAGTACTGATTTCGATATAATCGACTACCCCACCCCATCCCCCAAAATGTATGATCTTGTACCAATATTAGAAACAATTGTTGTTGTTGTTGTTGCTGTTTAGCTGTAGGTCATCTCTGAACGAGCAGGCCCATGATGGAAGGCATTCTAGCCGAGATCGTCACGACTGTTTAGGGGTATGCAGGACTATATTATCTAATTTGTTCTTTCCCCACTCAAGACTGGAATGTGGCTGCTATTTCTAGTTACCACGTAGATGCTCATGTTGTTTTTGTCATTGTTCTACCCTAGGTCAGCCCGGATTAGCACTCCTACGATCAATGACATTCTAGCCGTGACAATTCTTTCACTGAAACAACGTAACGTATCTAGGACTACACTATCCAATGTGTGCATTCATTTTCTTTAAAAAATACACCAGCGAGTGGTTAGATTGAGGTTTGGTTGCTATTTCTTGCAGTGCGCGTTACCCCGAAGAGTCTTCTCGTAGGCTTGATTTAAAGGCAAGTGTTCTAGCAGGCCAGCTTGCTTTCAAACGACGAAGCCCCCATCTAGAAATAACAGCCAAATCTCCATGAAATGTCACTCAAACGTTCTAAAACGAAGAAAGCGCATTAGATAATAATATTCTAAATTCACTATATCTATAACAAAAAAAGAAGATATTGGATGGTTGTTGTTGGAATACCTTTCATCATAGGTCTGCTCTATCAGAATTGATCTAGGGCTAAAGAACAACAATTATAACTACCCTTGCAACGATCTAACGAAATGCTAACCAATGTTCCTAGAATTAGCAGCCAAATGTCCCTCAAATCATATCGTCCTAAAATTCCCACTGTGCTGTGATTTTAACTGTTAGTTAACCATACTTTAACACTCTCGCCTAAGTTTGCTGAAGGAAAAGTAATATTTTATTATCATTATTATCGGCGAATTGGTAGAGTCGTTAGCGCGGACAGAATGCCTTGCAGTATTTGTTCTGGCTCACTGAGCTCTGAGTTCAAATCCCGCCGAGGTCAACGTTGCCTTTCATCCTTCCGGCGTCGATAAAATAAAATACCAGTCAAGTACTGGAGTTGTTGGCCTTGTACCTACGGTAGAACATATTATTATTATTATTATCTGTTATACCAGTACGGCAGTGAATTGGCAGATTCGTTAGAGCGTCGGACGACATTCATTGCGGTATTTGTTCTGGCTCTTTACGTTCTGAGTTCAAATCCCACCGAGTTTAAATTTTGCCTTTCATCCTTCCGGGTTCGATTAAATAAAGTGCCATTCAAGTACTCGGGTCGATATATATATTACACTGTTCTCCGCCCACCAAATAGCAGGCATTGTGCCAATCTTAGAAACGATTATTTGTTATTCCAATGCACCTTGTACAAGTATTCTCCTGAAGAGTGATGAATTCTCCGGCGGTTTCGATGATGAGTGTTCCATTGTTCAATTAACGGAACGGCCTACTCATTGAATTAACGTGTGCAGCGACTGAGTAT
>JAOPJM010437194.1:0-11164 GCA_027124095.1 Muusoctopus leioderma | reverse complement strand
ACATACATATATATATATATATAATATTTATATATATATATATATAATATATATATATACGACGGGCTTCTTCAGTTTACGCTTACCAAATCCACTCACAAGGTCGGCCCGAGGCTATAGTAGAAGACACTTACCCAAGGTGCCACTGGGACTGAACCCAAAATTTTGAACATCAAAGATACAAAATCTGCAAAAAAATTATTTTTTATTTTTTTGTTTAAATCAGAAACTAGTTTTGGTTACAAGAATTTAGTATATGTTAGTTGGCAAATATAAAAAGTACTTTTTATGTATACAAATATATTTCGTTTGTATTTGAAGTGTATATAAATATATTTTGTTTACATTTGTAATTACATTTTTCATCCTGAATAAATTGAAAAAACAAAACAAAACAGCATTTTAAATGTTTAGAAAGTCAAACCGTACAAAACTAATGCTAGTTATTGCAAAATAGTTGTGTTCTAATTATCGTTTTTTTTTTTAAAGTACTTTTTAGATTGTTTTAAAAAAATAATAATTTCTTTTACAGTTTCTGAATCTCTGACGTTAAAAATATAGAAATATGAAGACTGTTTTTTTCTTTTTTTAAAGCAAAATATAAGTTCGAGGCAGGTCGCTAAAAAATGCACGTTTTTATCGTATAGCTAAAATCTATGAGTTAACAATTCTTATGTTGTTGACTGAAAACCAACAAACACTATATATAATATAATATAGTTGTTATGGACGCAAGAGTTATTTCCCTTAGATTTAGACTCTTTTCAGGAAAATACAAGAGACGTAACTCTATTTGAGGCTATAATATTTTATATAGGTAAGGGGAGGACCTCTACATGGTCGTTCGATCAAATAACACTCTACCGTCTTAATAAAGGAAGGGCACATTGGACAATGCAGTCCCTGATATATAAAATTACCTTTGATCATAGGTCTTCGTAGAGAGAAAGAGAGAGAGGAGGCGAGCAAGTGAAACAAAAGGGAGAGAGAGGATTATAATTAAAGAGTTATAAAGAGGAGGAAGGGTAGGAGGTGAGGAGATAAAAGGGAAGTAAAAATAAGCTTCAATGATGTATGTCCTTTGTACAGAGAAAGACCCTCAATATGCCTGACGGAAATACCCCCGAGGAATGTTCCATACACGTGCAGTAGGATTTTACACAAATAGTAATACAGTGCTTTGAAAAACTTCAATCAACTTAGAGATTATCCAAGCAATTAGTAGACAAAGACTCCCTCTAGGACGTTTTTAGATAAAATAAAAAAAAACACAAACAAGGGAGATAACTCCGATAAGATCAGATGATCGAAATTTTTGGACAATATAGAAATATAGACAGACAATGCATATTGGAGTGGATTTGATCTTTAAATAAAACCAACCCCAGTGAAAGAAGCGGAACATGTTGAAAAACCAACTGAATGTCTTGGAATACTTTATCAACTGTTTTTGGATGATTAATTGACTTGCTGACTTCCAGAAAGTTCTGTGTATTCCCAGACACTATTTTTGTACTAGGTTACCAGAACTGGGACCATTTTCTGAGAAGAAATGTATTCTGCACACAGACTGTATTGTTAAAGGTCATCTGGGGTCAGCTGAGGTCAACTTGGGTCACCTGGTGTCCGCTGGAGTTAGCTACCACCACAAAAGTGTTGTCTCTAACCACCACCGCGACTATCACCGCATCTTTCCAGTAGACTCCACTGGGAATATAAATGCTTTGTCTTTGAACAACACTATATATCCTTTACTCTCTCTCTCTCTCTCTCTCTCTCTCTCTCTCTCTCTCTGACACACACACCTTTTCTCACTCACATATATATACAGACTCACTCTCTCTATCTCTCTCTCTCTCACACACACATTATTACTCTCTATCACACACACACACACATACACTCACCCTCTTTCTCATACACACCCATGCACACTTTCAGACACACACACATGCACATAGATACAACAATTTAGTTCAGTGTAGAAAAGAAATGAATATTTATAGGAAAGAGAAGGAAGGAAATAAATAAATAACGAAAGAAAGAAAGAGAAGGAAGAAAGAAGGGGGAGAAAATAAATGAAAACAAAAGGATGAATGAATGAATGAGGAAGAGCCAGGGGTGAATGAGAAGAATATGTGAACAGAAATCAATACTAATTCATTCAGTAAGAGATACCCCCCCACCACCACCACCTCTCTCTCTTTCTCTCTCACCTTCTCCTCCCCATTCTCCCTCCTTCTACTCTCCTTCTCTCCCTCCTCTCCCTTCTCCTCTTCTCCCTCCTTCTCCTCTCCCCCCTTAACAAACTGCCCCATAATCTCATTGATTGATTCTAATGTCAGGAAATATTGGATATGAAAGAACATTCTGTGCCTTTTATTGACCAAAACTTGCTATTAGATCAATAATAAGACCAATTGGTTATTGATTTCTACAGATTATTGATCAGAATTGGGTTAAATGCTTTGGACACAGTTCTACCCAGTTCTTGCTGTATGGTACCGAGTGTTTATGGAATTTGCTGATAGGGTGTCTATGGGTGGGGTATAGGTAAAACTAAACCCACTGACCAATTCTCCTTCCGCTTCTCTAACATCTGTGGACTCTGATGCAACCGAGACCCCCACACACCACCTCTTACTAACATGCAGACACCACACATCCTATTCCTCTCTGAGACACAAATCTCCCAACCCTTATCTGAAGTCTATCTCTGCTGTCCAGGCTACACTCTTTACTCAAACTTCACTTCAAAATGTGGTGTCTGTATATATGTAGATTCCAAATCTCCCTGTCACTCATCTCTCTCACCTGGATATCAGCAACAAAGTCTTCCAGTTAGTCTGGCTCAAAATCTCCCCTGGCCCCACTCCTCCAAATACATCTACTTCCTCTACCACTCTCCGAACTCCTCCAACCACCAGCAACTCTTCAACCATATCTCTTCCTGCATCAATGACATCTGTCTCAATTTCACCTTTCTCCGAATTCATCGTCCTCAGTGAATTCAATGCTCACAACTCTTCTTGGCTCTCACAGCCATCCAATACTGATGTCTCTAGTGCAGAAACTGAATCTTCTGCACTCCTCAACTCTCTATATCAACTAATTTCATCCCCTACTCACTTCCCTGACCAACACACAGACACTTCAAACACCCTTCATGTTTCTCTCTCCTCCAATCCCAATCTCTACCAAAGCATCACCATCCTTGCACCTATTTCGTCATCTGACCACTGCCCTATCATGACTACCCACCACACATCCACATACTATGCAATACCCCACCCACATCCTGGGTCCTATAGTACTTCAAGTCAGCTGACTAGTCAGAACTCCACCAGTTCTATGCTAACTATCTCTGGCAGCACATGTGCTTCACCTCTGACCCATCAGAAACTGCGAGGTGAGTAGCTGAAACCATCCTCTTAGGCATGTCCTTCGACGTCCCACACACAATCAAAACTCACAGTTCTAAATCCTCCCAATAGTTAACTTATAACTGCATTGCAACAGTTCAGGCAAAGAACATGACCACCCCTACAAACTGGACGGCTTTTACCCAGTACGGCAACTTCTGCAGGACCATAATCCAAATCATGAAGGATCCCTTGGTGCATTCCACAGCCTGCAAGATCTCCTGCTTTACAAACTGCAGCTGATACTCTTTGTCCCTTGGCAAAAGGATCTCTACCAACTTTACAGACTCCATCATTCGCTCTCTCATTTTGATCAAGAAAACTACTTGCCTGTCTGAAGTCTACAGACATCATGATCAGAAACATTATTTTTCACTTTCCAGTAGTCAAAGTCGACACTTTTTATACAAACACTGACAAGTAGTAGTAGTAGTAGTAGTAGTAGTAGTAGTAGTAGTAGAAGTAGTAGTGGTAGTTGTAGCATTGGTAGTAGTAGTTGTAGTTGTATTTGTGGTAGTAGTAGTTGTAGTAATAGTAGTAGCAGCAGTAGCAGTGGCAGCAGTAGTAGTAGTAGAAGAAGAATGAATGTGTGCCTGTGGTGGTGGGAATATGGTAAAAAGCAGCAGCAGCAGCAGTAATAGTAGCAACAACTGACAGTAAAATAACCATAATTTCAATATCAAAGTAATATAATGTGTCTGACGTGGAGCTAATTTTAGTGTACAATTATTATCCAAAATAGGCAATTTATGTCTAAACTATGTGTCAGACAATTAACAATTAACAAAGTAAATTAACTGCAGGGAAAGAATAATTATTATATTCGTCATATGTTTCTCTCATTAATGAAAAAAAAGTTTGGACAGATATATATATATATCTATTCAATGTAAGACTGTAGATGCTGTAAATGTATTTAACCTGTGACCTCACATTTTGATATCCAAATTTCTCCCCCTCCCCACCACCACTGATAACTAAATAAATGGCATCTGTGTTAAAAGTCTTATTAAATTGGAATTGAGGAATTTATGTATGTATTTGTTTGTTTTTGTTTCTTTTTTCATTTGTTTTTTTCTTTCTAGATTTCTTGATGGAATGGTAAATGTTGTTTTATTGACGTACATTTCCTCCGAACATCATCATCACGATGATCATGGTCATCGTCATCGTCATCGTCATCGTCATCATCATCATCATCATCATCACCACCATCATCATCATCATCATCATCGCCATCGTTGTCATCATCATCATTGTTGTCATCATCATCATCTTCATTGTCATGTCGTCATCATCATCATCATCGTCGTCGTCATCACTGTCCTCATTATCATCATCATTATCACCACCATCATTACATCCTCATCATCAACATTGTCATCTTCATCATCTTTATTGTCACCATTAACATCACCACTACAACCATCACCATCATTCTCAATGTCATCGTCACCACCACAGCCACTATCGTCATCATCATCTTCATTACCACGATTATCATCATCATTACCATCATCATCACAACCATCATCATCATCATCATCATCATCATCATCATCATCACCATTATTCTCAATATCATCATCACCACCATTGCCACTATCATCATCATCGTCATCAACACCATCATTGTCATCAACACCATCATTGTCATCATCGCCATCATTACCACAATTATTATCATCATCATTATCACCATCATCACCATCACCACCATGACCACCACCACTAAAGTAGCTAATTAGGGGACTTTGACCTCTGACACTGTAGTTACTAATTAAAGAAGTTGGTTTGCAACACCAACGTTAATTACTGACATTAAAGGAGGTTAGTTTGTTATCATTGACCACAGAGGTGACCTTAAGTAATTACAACAAAAATGGTTAATGAATTGTCTCAGTGAATGTCTAATTAGTGATGTTGAGTGTTAATTAGTGAGCGACAGCTAACGAATGGAGACTTGTTTAAAGTAGTTTATTTATAGAGACGGAGACAAACATCGATAAATTTGTTGATTTAATTTCTGAAGTATCAATAATCACCACCAGGTCATGTGACTGGCTGGTCAGTGGTTCTGTGAATTCTAAATAAATGACCGCAGGAGATTGCTTTTGGTTTTTTATATATATCTTTGATTTGATTAATGACACTCATCGTCATCATAATCATCATCGTCATAATCATCATCATGGTCGTCATCACCATCATCACCATCGTCATTGTTATTATCACCATTACCATCGTCATTATCATCATGATCTTCACTAACATTATGAACATCATTATCAACATCCTCCCCCTCCTCCTGTATTGAGTCCTTCAATGTATGACTGGTCTACTTAATCCTTGGATTAAGATAACCAATGATATACACACACACACATATGTCTGTGTGTTTGTATTAGTTCATTTGATGGTGTAATTGATGTTATTGTTGTTGCTGAGCTCAAGATCAGCCCTGAGTGAGCAGACCTATTAATCAAAGGTATTCTAGCTATTTTTTTACTATAACCATTCCACAGGGACCAGTTATTAATCCTATTTTTTATGGTAACCATTCCTTCTTTCACGAGAGAGTTCTTTTTAACTAAGGGGAATAACTACAAAACATTTCCATGTTAGCATTGTGACAACCAGCGCAGTGATTATATATATAATACACACACACACACACATACACACACATATATATATATATACACACAGAGTTGTTGGTAGAGGTAAGTTAAAGCCTTTCTCTAGATATTCTAATGTGAAGTTCACAAGAAACCAGACCTATGTTCTTTGTGAGGGAAGTGGAGAATATTGGCAACAATGGCTATATTCCACTGCAGCATATCCTTCCGGGGTCGATAAAATAAAGTACCAGTCAAGTACTGGGGTTATTGGCCTTGTGCCTAAATTAGAAACAATTATTTTATAAGCTTATTGAAAACTTCAGGGATGTCTTTTTTAAGTGGGTTTATCTCATTAGGAATAATTTTTGAAAGGGATCATCAGTGTGCATGTACATTGGTCGTTCCCATTTTCATGATTCCGTGGATTGTAACCGCAGCAATGCATAATGGTTTCGTCTTACAGCTGCGGTGTTAACCAAGAATTTAAAAATATAGGGAGAGTGTCGATGTGTAATTCATAATATCGACTTAATTATATAGTTTAACATTAACCGTCATACTACGACGCCTGTCAACTGTACAGGGAATACAAAATGGAATCAAATAAAGAAACAATTACACAATGACAGTACAGTAAATAAAATATATGTAAGAATCAACTCTTAACATCCTGTTGGACATGGTTCCACACAGTATCGCATCATTGAACTATATATATGGTGAAAGTGAACTATTTTCATGTGAAAACACCTCAAGCACCTGTATTTCTTACCTGTATATTTCGTAATAAATAAGCCACAAAAAAACCGTTTTTAGGCCTTTTCTACTCAGTCATCTACAGAACTTAAAAAAAGTTTCAATGGGATGTTAAAAGTAGTACAAGATTATACACTGATTGGGGTAGAAAAATAGAATGGTTAAGAGCAGTATTTCCCAAAGAGGTATCCCCTAGAAACCGCAGGGTTTCGTGAAAAAATGCTGGTGTTCCGTGAGATAAGGTGTCTTTTAATAAAATTTAATAAGAATTTATTTTATTAAAAAAAAAAAAACGGTATTCCCGATTTTCAAATAAATTCTCTCTCTAAAACAATCTGTTTCATTTAATGTCTTATTAAAATTAGGGTGGCGGGGGATGTCTGTAAAATATAGGTATGGGTTGCACGATTTTTAGAAAATCGTATAACAGTTCCGCAACAAAATAAGTTTGGGAACCACTGGTTTAGAGAATGAATAACCTAGAGACACCATCTGCATGAAACACAATAATTAAGTTAGCGTTAATATATTTGATGCATAGAGCATTAGAAATAATTATATGTTGAGGAAAAAAAAACAATATTAGTCAATGACTAATAATATTTTAATTATTTCGGCAAGTACGGGAGACAACTCGGGACATGTTTTGGTCTATTATGACCTCATCAACGAAGCATAAATTTCACCGTACTTGACGAAGCAGTAATTTTACTAAGTAATCGAAGAAAAAAAGAATTGTTTACAGAATAAATTACTCAGAGACGCCATCTGCATGAAAAACAATAGTTAAGTTAGCGTTAGGAAGCATTAAAAAGTTTACTATAAATAAATATGCGGCGAGGAAAAAGAAGAAAATAAAACAATATAGTTAATAACTAATATTATATAATTATTTCGACAAGTATGGGAAACAACTCCAGACATGTTTCGATTTTATTATGAACTTATCAGTGGATTACTGCTCCCACATCTGGGACGGTGCTGCTGCTGCACACACAGACATCCTAGACTACATTCAAAGAAAGGCCACTCGACTGATTGGCATGAAGTCCCTCTCCATCACACTCCAACCAGTAGCGTAGCTAGAAGGGGAGCAAGGAATCAACCACTCCCCCCTGTGCACATTTTTAAAAAGTGGAGCCTTTTCAACCGTTTTTAAAAAAAACTCTAGTTCGTTTGTGCGATAAAAGTCAAATCTCATTATTTTTACTGATTTTGATCAGAACTGATCAGTTTTCTTTATCCTTGTGATATGTAACTGTACACGGTGATGCAGTGGAACGATTTATACACTTCAGCAAATTACCTGGAGTAAGGGCTGAAGATTTGTTTTTAACATTCTTCTTCCAGCAATCAAAGAATCAGGACTGTCAATAAATATGTGTTATGGTCAGTCTTATGATGGAGCAAACGCCATGTCGGGTGAAATATCTGGTCTCCAAACTTAAATTTGGTTGTAATTGATGCAGTAAGCTCCAATATTCAAACCAAGTTGTTTTTTTGGAACTCTAGAAACTGTCTATACATTTTTTTCTGGCAGCTTACCTCGTCTTTTCATTACTAAAAGAAGAACAATGCAATCAGATCAAATCTTTTGCACTGACTCTAAAGAAACTTTGTGATGCTAGATGGGTGCCCAGAAAGTCATCAGTAGAGGCAGTCTTGCAGAATTTATGAGCACTAGTTGTTACTCTACAAAGAACTCTGGATAGTGAGATAGAAAACTATACTCCTGAGCAGTGGTATACTGGAAACACTCAGTACTTATGAATTCTTAGTTGTTCTTATATTCTGGAGTAAAGTGCTAGACAAGGCTTTCAATGTATCCACATATTTACAGAAAAGTAGTCTAGATCTGGTAACGGCTTCTCATTTGATTCACCTTAAAAAAAAATGATATGAAAAATATGCGAAATTAGTATGGATTGCATTTCAAACATTGAAAATGAAGCAGTTGAGTTGGCTCGAAAATGTGATATCAATACAGAATACAAGCAGCACAGAGAACATAAAAGAAATAAGATTCCATGATGAAATTGCAGAGGATGAAGGAATGCTTGATGCTCGAAAGAAATTCATGGTTGAATCCTGCTTAATATCCTTAGATTCTATTATGAATAGCACAGGTAAACGATTTGAGCATTTTAAAAATGTGGCTTCCAAATTTAGTGCTCTAGATCGAAAACATTTTGACAACGCAAATAATGTGAACAAATTAGAATTTTTAGCAGAGATGTATGTACTCAGACTTCATCGGCAGTCAAACTGAAATGGTACGAGTGTTTCGTTCACTCAAAGACATACAAATAAATAATGATTACTAGCAGTAAGGTAAATTGAAGTGTCGAGAAACTGACCATCAACAAATTAAATTCATGATCACCAATGACGTGTTCCATTTATCATAACCTGTCCACATTGTACCATTTTTTTCTGACCTTACCAATAACTAGTGCAGTTATATTACAAAACCATCCTTTAGTCAGCTGAAACACCTTCGTTCTACAATGGCTGAGGATAGATTGTCTGGGTTAGCTTTGTTCTCCATTGAAAGAGAGTTGGCTACTGAGGTGGATTATAACAAAGTAATAGTTAACTTTACCAGAAAGAAGGTTAGATGAAAGAGATTGTTGTAGTTCCTTCATACATTTTTCACATTAGTTCTTTTTGTTTTCATTTTACATTTAAAATCAAAATAATTAAATAACAAACAGGTTTTTATGTTTTGAGAGGGTGGTGGATTGGCTGAATCGTTAGCACGTCAGACAGAATGCCTTATAGTATTCTTTCCGGCCCGCTACGCTCTGCGTTCAAACCCCGCCGAGGCCAACTTTGCCTTTCATCCATCTGGGGTCGATAAACAAAGTACCAGTCAAGTACTGGTGTCGATTTGATCGATTTACCCCTCCCCCGAAATGTCTGGCCTTGTGCCAATATTAGAAATAATTATTATAGATGTAAGAAGGCGGCGACTTGGCAGAGTCGTTAGCGAGTCGGACAGAATGCCTTGCAGTATTCGTTCTAGCTCTCTGAGTTCAAATTCCGCTGAGGTCAACTTTGCCTTTCATCCTTCCGAGGTCGATAAAATAAGGTACCAGTTAAGTGCTGGGGTTCTTGGCCTTGTGCCTATGTTAGAAATCATTATTATAGATGTAAGAGCGGATTATTATAGATGTAAGGTGGATAAGCTGAATTGTTAGAGCGTCGGAGGTATTTTTTCCGGCTATTTACGTTCCGAAATTTGTTAGACAAGCTACTGGCACGTCACATCACCAGACATGGTTTAGACACCTGGATGTAGCTGTTTTACTTCATTTGCACTGCTATTTTAACCCACAAGAAAACTATAAACGTTCCTTAATCTCATATCCACCCTTTTTCTTATTCCCAAACTTCCTCATCTCTCATACATCTCAGACTTTGTGTAAAATACAAAATAAAATTCGTTTGCCGTCGTTTTATTTATTTTCCTTCTTGACTTATCAATAATGAAACATTCCGTTATTACGTTATGTAATTAGCGTTTCTTTTTAATATTGAAATATCATTTAAATAGAGAAATAGAATGTTCTTGAAAGAAAAAAAAGTTGTTTAAACGTTTCTATTATGACGTAATAATGATCAGATTTTTCTTAACAAAAACTCAGCCTTTGTACTTCATATCTTCACTGATGTAGCCAACACTAACATTTGAATTATATAGACTGTGTCTTGTCTACTAAATCCAACACATCATTGCTGATATTTTTCACCGAACAGTATGAGAGATATAAACGTTAAAGGATAGGTTTCTTTTCGAAACTATAGCGGTGGAAACGTCCGACGTCCTGGCTCCTTACTCAGTCTGATCGGGATAGAGATGACCATCCGTAGGGATGAGGCCCGTGATGTGGAATGGCTCTTTCAGCGCATCTCCCTCGACATTCTTCAGAGTAACGCATTCGCCATTTTGTTTGCTGAGACCACGAAACATTTGCATGACTCCGAAAAACTTCATTGAATTTGTAAGATTTTGTCATTTTAAGAACGTTTTAAAATCTCTCATTTCATCCAAATAATTTTTTTTTTTTTCGTAAGAGCTACATTTTAATTTTATTTCGTGAATATTACTTTTATTTAATTTTTAACGCAAATCATTTCGCATTCTTTTCAAAATGTTGGTTAGCTGTCTGAGCAACAAATCATCTGCGCCTATGTTAGATTGAATTATGATAAATATTATTATTTTTATTACCTTTACTATTCATGGTTTGAGAAATCCTGGAGAAAATGCATAGGCGGCGCAGGTGCAGGCATGGCTGTGTGGTTAAGGAGTTCGCTTTGCAACCACGTGGTTTCGGGTTCAGTCCCACTGCGCGGCACCTT
>JAOPJM010437090.1:0-11164 GCA_027124095.1 Muusoctopus leioderma | reverse complement strand
ATATATTTATAAAGCGTCGATAATGTTATTATCCTGGTTGCATTTGCTTAACTCCAGATCAGCCTTGAGTGACCAAACCTATCATTAAAGGATTTCCATCCGTGGCTATGGTTTATGTCCTTTGAGACATACTGTAGATAGGGATGCAATATCAAATGTATCATCCCATTATTTAAGACAAAAAGGTGTGAAGTGAGAGATAGTTGGCTGCTATATATAGTATGTGAAGTTACCACTTGGATTATCCCTTGTTCGCTCTTGACAATGGGATTGGAGTTCTCAAACTCAGTAAAGGATCTTCTGTCGGTGTCGACGTTGAATAATCCAGATTTGCAAACAAATCTACTACCAACCTATTGAATTATAGAGTTAGTTGCTGAGTATCACATAGAGACATGCACCCTTAAATCGTCCGCAGTCAGTATCAGCGGGACACTGTGTGTGTGTCAAGGCTTGCAACTTGTATGATAAGTGCAGCCCACATCAAATGGGCATCCACGAAAATTCACTCCCAAGCTATGGATTGAACCTAGGCCATGATAAAAGACACCTACCCAAGACGCCACGTAGTGGGGTCTAATTCGAAAACTCAGGATTCTGAAGCGATCCTCGTAAACACTCAGCCATGGCTGTATACAATCTACAGTTATTGTAACTACAGTTACGATAACTGTATATGTAGTGTCACGTTCTAAGTGTTCAAAATATACTTCTCTGTGAATAGATTAAAGTGTGTCAGCAACACGGTAAATGTCACCGACAACAATATCAAAACACATGACAACCATTCTACTGTCGGTGTCACGATAAAACGCACCCAGTACACTCTGTAAAGTGGTCCGGTGTGGGCGAAGAAGGCGTAGGGTAGATAGGACTCTTTAGTTGTGCCATAGGCATGGCATGACAACCTTTCTAGTGTCAGTGTCACGATAAAACGCACCCACTACATTATGTAAAGTGGTTGGTGATAGGAAGGGCATCCAGCCGTAGAAACCATGCCAAATGAAACACGAGCAAGACGTAGGCGCTGATCCGTCTGGGAGAGTGGTGACTCAAATGAGAAATCGATGCGGGCCGAAATCACCCGTCCAACCCATGCCGGCATGAAACACGGACGTAAAACGATGATGATGATATCTTCCCGGAGAAGGTAATTACAATAAATCAAATCGAATGGTATAGCATGAAGAAAAGCTGTAGAAAGAATCATAACGAGAAGAACAACACATTTTATTCGTCTAACGAATACGGAGAAACATTGGGAACGGGTCTATCTAAAATATAACAGCATGAAGAAGGAAATACGCATGCAATAATGGAAATAAGCATCTTAACAACTACTACTACTACTAATAATAATAATAATAATAATAATAATAATACTACTACTACTACTACTACTACTACTACTACTACTACTACTACTACTACTGCTACTGCTGCTGCTACTGCTGCTGCTACTACTACTACTACTATTACTACTACTACTTCTAATACTAATGGTAGTTGTTGTTGTTCATTTTGTGAGGAACGACTACCCGCAATTGTTTAAATGAAAGCAATAAGAATATTCGATACCAACGAAACAATGAGCTAGATGCAGTAACCAAAATACCCTTCAAATTGAAACATTACCGCCTGCAGCAAGATGAGTGCAAGGTTATAAGCGAGATAAGCGTGGGAAGGTGTAATCATGTATGTGTGAGTATACTGTGTATGTGTGTATGTCTGAGAGAGTAAGCTTTTAAGATTATAGGTAGATTTTGTTTGAATGTGTTTGTGCGTAGAAAGATGATGTGAATATGACATAGTGCCTAATGGGTAACGTAAACAGAGGGGGAAAGAACCAAAGGGGGAAGTAAAGCGTGAGGGAAGATTGCCTGTGTATGTCTGTGTATGTGAGTTAGTGTGCGTATTATGGGTAATAGATGCGCTGTGTAGGTTGTTTCAACAGCATAAACGTGTATGTTTGAGTGTGTGGTAGATGGATGATGCAGTGTGTGTGTGTGCAAACGGAGCTGTATATTTTCAACATAAAACACATATATAATGACACTAATACATTAATGTAGATAATGTAATAAATGATTATATCTGATGTTGGGAATAATAGAAAATAAGTAAATCTACATTTGTATTACAGTGATATAGAGTTAGCTCCCACGTTATAATTTAATTGGCAATCAATTGCGTTTCTCAGCTCACTCATTTCTTTTTTAAAATGTTTACCACATTTCTATATAATGTGCTACATAATACAGGGCGAGCAAAGAATGGCAAATACTATATTTCTGCTGACGACGTTTAAGAAAGCAGAAACTTTAGGAGTTTTCCATTTTATAGCTCGACCAAAGTATAATGTTGGCTAAACACTAATATGTTTACTAATCACCGTATTAAGCCTACTGTGTTTATTCCTCATATTGAAAACATTAGAATTAATCAAATCCATCCTTTTAATACATACATATACGGTAATCGACACTATCGAATACAATTATCAATGAAAACTACCTCGCAGTGACACACAATGTTTGTTACGAAGAGGTCTATATAGTAAGTTAGTTGCTCCAGTAGTTACATTCAATGACGAATATTATACGTACGCTGACAACGGTTGACGAACGAACACATTCGGAGTTTCTGCCTTGATTACGCAGATAGATAATGATCAGGGCTGAAGACAAAATTATCTTCCTAATCACCGTATTTCATCCTACGGAGATAATTTATGAGGTTCGAAACATTAGAAATACACATATACATATTTTCAAAAATAATTATGTTTCATCCGTACAGATATTTTCAATGTGGTCATATATATATATATTTTTATTTTTTTTATTTTGCTTTAATTCACTCCAAGTCAGCTCTGAGCGAGAACCATATATTCAAATTATGAACCAGTGCAAGGCGGACTACATCATTCAATGTATCATTTGTAAGGTGGTATGGTCTTGTTTGAGTATCATTTCTACTAGGTCGAACGACCACGTAGAGGCTGTGTCATTGGGTTGTACATTTTCAATATTTGATTCAAATAATAAATGTTCCTACATTATGCACAGATTATTAAATATAATGCATTAGTTGGTAATTACTGAGTTTTACATTGATCATACAAATTCAACCACTGCAATTATTTCCTTCTTTGCTCCAAATTGCAATTCGCGCACATGCACTCCTCATTCGATTTCCATCGCTTACATTTAATGTGAACAGTTCCTCGGTGTGAGGATATCAAAACATTTCTTCGCATAATCAGCGGCCTTGCACATTTTTCTAAATGTTTATAAGAGAGCTTTTCCTCATCTAAGTAGAATAACATAAACAGAAATAATGCTCTGAAATGTATTTTCTACCCTCTTTCATTCATCTGTCCACTAGACAAACTCAATTAACAACATTCTAAAACATCAGCTTCACTCCTCTAACATGACATGTTAATAGGATACAAAGTGTTGCTTCTGTGGTTAATGTTAAATAGTTTAGTGCACAGATGTAATGAAGAGTCATTCCAAAACAGGACTGAAACAAAATCTTTAAGTGCATCTTTTTTCTGTCCACGAAGATGTTTTATAAAAGACATACCGTTTACATCTCTCTATAAATAGATTGTTCGATAATAATCTAACGATATATTCGGTACTAAAGTATAGCATTACAATTAAGCACTGTTAACCCACCAGTAATTTATTAATCGAACTACTGCGAAAATTACATCGTATGAGCAAATATTTGTGCACATTTACTTTAGCACATAGTAACATTGGCTTTAAATGTAGTGTGCGCGGGGAGAGTTAAAGCGGGTAATAACTCGCTGATGAAAACGCAACACAGGATTGAAACATGGTTGGCTGATCCACCTTTTTGTCGATGAATACGTTTTATATATGTGAAAACGTATTTACATCTGTGTATAACCTCACGGTTAGCTAAAAATCTATTGATATATTCTATAATACGGTATAGCATTGAAACAAAACTCTATTAACGCACTGGAAAATGATCAATCACGCTGACTGCCAAGAATGCGTTATATATAGAAATTGGTCCGCCCAATTTGCTTAAGCCGTTTGTAATAGTGGATTGAAATGCATTGACTCGCTGAACAGTTAAATAGGTTATTCAGTCACTGATGAAATCTCAACACAAGATTGAAACTTCTCCATCTAATAACTATTATTCCGCCTAAGAAGTATATTGTATTTAAGAAAATGTGTTATATATGTCTATGAATACACTGCTGGTTGGACTTGTTTATTCATATACTCTGTACTACATTATAATATGCGAACAAAACTCTTTCAACACACCAATATGTTATTTTACATCTATCAATGTCCACCATTGATCCGAAAACATTAATTTCTACATGGAGATTCTCGGAGAGAATTACTCGGACACTCCTTCCACAAGGAGGTTGAGATGTCTCAGCTGAAATGACCAATCAAATTTGCAAGACCGTGTATTCGTTGCCAATATACATCACTAATGTATATTGAACAAATCTGAAACTTGTAATGTAGATATACCTACAATTTTTTTAATTATAAGCTTCACTACGAAATGTAAGCAAATGTAAACGTATGTTTATTTTTCTGAGTGGGGAGAAACAAATTAGGGTTGTAATTGCGAGTTTTATCACTATTTCGAGGTGTATCGGAGAATAAATATACCTATTTTCCGTCCAGGGAGAGATTGATAGGTTACAGCTATTTATGTCGAAGACTGACCAGAACCGAACTGAAATGGCTGTCCAATTAGCATACATCTTTATCAATTGACACAGTGTTTATTTAAGTAATTAATAGATTAATTATATACAACACATCGTGTGTTGGATAATCTGAACATTAACATAAGCACACCTAATATGGTCTAAATGTTAACCAATGGTGGAAAATAAATATAAATACATGTTGATATCTCCGAATATAGAAGAACCTAGTGAACACATTCACAATATATTTCTGCTCATGAAGATGCTACTTTTAAATCTACTGTCATTTCACATGCGGAAACAGGTGTTCTTATAGATCTGTCAATATTCTAAGAGAAATAGGTGTTTTAGAAGAAAGTATATGCAGGTTCACATGCTGAAAGGAAATTACTTACACTATAAAAATATCAACAATTACAAAAACAAATGGAACAATAGGTATTAACATATAGAGATATCGACCATGGCATACTGTGTGCGTGCGGCGTAGTAATATTACAATGGAACATATTATTGTATGCATAACACAACAAATGCTTACTTATTCAAATATATACGCCTACATATTTGGAAAACAGATATGCACTAAGAATTACGTAGCACATACATACGTACATGCAAATATGCATGTGTTTGTAGGTAGTACACCTCTAATGTTGAAGGAATAGTATTGTAAATAAGAACAACACTTAAATATAGTACTGTCTGGAATTCTACGAGAGATCAACAGCAGGACCATGGTACCTTTCTAGATGCACGTGGGCATCCTGAGAAGCATACCGTTATAAGTTTATACGATTACATATTTGGGTATATTAATTGCCTACAACGTCCGAAATATTTCACTGAGTTTGTTTGCATGACGTAGATTTATCCGATATGTTGTAGCATGTGGTAGAGTTTTTAGCGAATAAATATGTATATACTCTCTGCTGCACGAAATTCACATTGTGTGGTAGCCATTGAATAGTGGTACACCATTTGATAATATACTGCTTCCCACAGGAGGTATTTTATATTCTTGGTTTTCAAGTCATACATAGGGATTTATAATCCATTGTCATTTCATCTGAGGAAGTTGGCAACCTGCAGTTATGGTGAAAATAGCGTAGCTTATATCAGCTCCACGCGACTGCTAAGTATGCTTTAAACAATTGTTTGGTTTCTAGTGAACATTGGTATAGCAAAAAGCTTTAATAAGTGGACATGTATATGCGTTGTTGCAATTGTTGGTACGTGTGCGTATGTTAGTCAGGTTCAAAAAAGCGGATTAGTGGAGTTAGAGAGTTTGATAGAGTTTCAGTGAAAGTTCAGTAGTATTTGTGCTTTGGCGTGAAGGGTTCTGAATTAATTTATTAAATGTTTTAGTTGAACACGTGGCGATTGTCAGGTTAAACAGAAGCTTGTACTACGTATTGCTTCTTTTCAAATGTTTCTTAATCTGTGATTGACCTGTACTGTTCGTACATCAATGTATTTAACCTTCTCTACAAAACCGGTTATGGCCATAACTTCGTTGCAATATGTAGAATAATCAATATAGAGTTGTGCTTTGGCTGACAGGTTTGAGGCTGGGATGTAAGTGATCTATTCTTTAAAAAAAGTAGGTTAGAGTAATGTTTAGGTAGCCGCAATTGTTGTGGATGTCATGTACAATTTCGTTCTATATATGTTTCTAAAGATAAAGTAAACATCAAGGAAGTTAATATTTGAAATTGGGTTTCCATACAAATAGTGTCCGAAATTATTTGTTAAATATGTCGTACATATTCTTCTTTTGTCTGACTCTTGTATGTCTGTTGTAGTCACAGAGTAATAGATTTGGCAGTTTAGATTTTAAGTTAGGCATTAATGAGTTCCTGCTGAAAATCACATATTTCCGCTAAAATCATAGAAACCATACTTACATTGAAAGGGGGTTTGATTGTGTATTTATTCCCAATTAAAGATATCGTAGTTTACAAGTCTTTTACAGGCAGACTGAATAATATACATTTCTTCGTCAGTGAAGTCAATGATCGATAGGGGATGTATTAAGGTGTCAATTACAAAGTGTTTGAAGATGGATACGTAATAGTCGTTCATACGAAGCGGCAAGAGTGTTTAGTTATGTTTTTTTTAGAGCTAGATTTAAACACCTCTATACCAATATTAATCTAGACCGTGAATTATCGTACTTGCTTAAATTTGGGAATAATCTTATCCAATAGATGCTTATTGCTCTCTCTGATATAAGTCTTCGACGGGTTGATAACACTTAGGTTAGCCTTGTTCTTAACATAATACGATTGATCCTTAACCGGGAAATGCACTTGTTTGGATACTATTGGATCAATTATGTGGGGAGATGTTTGTTTCAGTTGATGATATTTTTAAAGGCGTCCCTGTTAATTCATGAGTATATTTTTCTAATCGAAGTGGAGATAAAAACTGCGCAAATTTCGGTAGTCGAAAGTTAAAGACTCTTAGTATTGTATATTTGGAAACACACGCGCGCGTGCACGCGCGCATATATATATATATGTGTATACTTATATATGTATATACATGGATATGTATGTACATATATTAGTAAGGTTAGCGCATTTTGAGGATATACGTTCACGTGAAGGTTCTGCGTTATTGTATTTCTATTCGTAAGAGCATGTTGTTGAGGTCTTCCACAGATGTGGAAATTAACGATAAGAATGTAGTGCTGAGCAGAACAAACATCTTACACTCTTTTATAAAACCTACACACATGCCTAAACTGACATATAGTGTCATATATCCACTACAATATATACATTGAGAAATATGGATGCAAACATGTGCTTTTCAAAAAGACTCTTTTCCTCTTTTGAACAATGCTACGTTTATTCTTCCGGAACGAGGTTCTTGATAATTAGTAACACACACACATACATATACGTAAACAATGGAAAACATTCAAAAGAAAACGAAAGAACATTTCTGTGCTGTTAGAAAATACCAACATTCATGGCATAGATATGTTTGTTGATGATGTTTGTTTGTAAGTCACTATGTTGTGTAGCGTGGAGTGTTGGTATCTGTATTGGGTAGTGGTGTTTGTTGAAACAATACCATATTAAATATTTCTCGAAATGATTACGCTTGGCAAATATCACAACTTTTTGTTTTAGGTACATCTTTGTTATGTGCGTGCATCACAGGAAGATCCTCTTCACATGTGTGCATTTGCCATATCGTTTACATCGATATTCGGTATAGTCTGGATCTTTCGCGATAAACTTCAAAGATCTAATCAGACACGAATAGCCTTTAAAATTCTAGTGAATAATATTAGCAGGAGAATAGCCAGTCTATTATTTAATACGGTAATATTCGACAACTGAGAACATTATTACAATGCAGCCGTTAAAGCCAGCGGATTCAAAGGGCTGTTCACACATTTTCATGAAACCCACAGCCACAAAATACAGACAGGTGTCATAACATAATATGGCTTAGACGCTTCATTTTCCCTAAACTAGAAGTAAACATATAGGAAAAACTACTTAGCATTAAAAGACAAACACTTTCCCATATGGTACAAATGCAGACAAATCCTTCCACAGAAAAACTTTAAAACCAGCTACCAACAAGAGGAAACACTTCATAAGAAGACTCAATATGACTCACAGTGAAGCCGGATATAATATTTGAAACCCAACAACATACCCACTAAATATGTCCTGCAATGTATAAACATAAGTACCAGTGTTTGAACTCCCCAACAATGGGCTGAATAAGAGGTATATAAGAGTTACAAATTCAAGCAACATAGTTCCAACCTCTTTGATACGTTCAGGCAAATTGATCAGAACAACAACACAAAGCTATCATGACATATCTGGAAATTAAAGGAACACTCGCACTGACTTGAACATAATAGGGAGAATACCAGAATGATCCAGACCATAAAATAGGGCTAACACAAATGGCATCTACACAACAAATAAAAGCTTAATCCTCCGTGGCACACACACAACCAAATGTATATATATACAAGATCTACGAATTTAGAAAAAAATTACACAATTTTAAGAAACGTATGCTAATATGTTAGAACGCACAATCACCAACTCCAGTACCACCACCACAAACAGATACCAACATAACAGACCAAACTAACCGGTGACTCAGGAAGCCGATTCATACACACACACAAATATATATATATATATATATATATATATATATATATATATATATGAAGGGCACATAGTCATTGACAAGGTAACAGCCACTGTGAGGAAAGTACTTTGACAGACTAATCGATTAATCAATTGATCAATTGATTAATTATCTAATTGTTTGGTAATCAAACTGAAGTGAAACATAACCGGTGCGTGCTATTTTATTGGCAGTATGATCGTCCCTAAAAGAAATAATATATATCTATATATATATATATAGGTGTGCATCCGAAACAAATTAGTAACCAATAATGAGTGATTAATGTCCTACTGTCACTAATGGCGTTTAGTCATTAATTGCAAAGCTACTCCCATATACTTGTAGAGCCTTACACTATATACATTCACCGTTACTAAATGCTACTGACACTTTCATAAACTTTGCAAATATCATCCGCACGGGGGAATATTACTCCCTTTCCATGCCTGTAGCCCACCCCTCACTGAATTTACCCTCAGGTGGCATCGATATAGCAGTATGCAGCATTTACCATACGTTGGTAGTTGTTACAGCAGAAGACAGTAACAGCAAACGGCAACCATCTGTTTCACGTGAATTAAAAGAGCGAATGGAAACGTATTTTACTCAGCATGCAAGGACAACCAGTATTTTATAGAGCTTCGAATATTTCATTGCTGAAATGAATAAGGTGTCTATATTCTCTCTCGCAGCATTGCCGAATGGTTAAGAAATTCGCTTCGCAATCACAAGGTCACGCGTTTGATACAACTGCGTGGTAGCTTGTGCACGTGTGTTTACCATAGCCTCGGCTCAACCCAAGCCTTCTGAGTGAATCTTGGTAGACGGAAACTCTGTAGAACGACCGTCGGATGGATTGTACCTGTAATTCAAAGGTCCAGTCTTGTCACACTGTGTGTGACGCTGAGTCTGCCTGCTGATTACGTTAGGTGTCCACGTATCTGTGGAATACTCAGCCGCTTACACGCTCATTTGGTGAGTTGGTAGTTCAGTTGATCGAACTACTGAACACTCATCGTCTGAAGTTCAGATGGGGATCCATATATATATATATATATATATATATCCATCTCCTACAAACCCACTGACTCCGCCTCCTACCTCGACCTCACACCCTCCCACCCCATCCACACCATAAAATCCATCCCGGGACCATGACTTTGAGGCCCAGGCTCACTCCATGGTCTTGCACCACGGTCGGCGCGAATATACCCTCTCCCTCCACCACCTCGCCCTCACCCGCGCCTGTAACGCCGACCGCCTCTCTGCCCTTGCGTCCCGCACTCGAACCACCCCCGACCACCTTCCCTTCCTCCTCACCTACCACACTCCGCTTTACACCTCCAACGCCGCATCCTACACGCATTCCTATCCCTTCAATCTAACGCCACAACCTCCCCATCTTCCCTCACATATTCTTCTCTCTTTCAAACGCGCATTCGTGACCTACATGTCCGCAGCTCCTCCCTCTCCAGTCTTAGTTCCCCACCGGGCTCGACCCCCTGCTCCCGACCTCGTTTCCACACCTGTCCTTTTATGTCCAATAACACTACACTCACCGGGCCCAACCACCGTGCCTTCACCAGCTCCCACTCCTTCACTTGAATATCGCACCCACACCGACTCTCCTAACTCCCGCCACTTCTGCTATCCGAAGCATTCCAGCCAGCACCTTTCCGTGTTCGGCCTTGCTCTCCACCATGGGTCCCTTAGTTGTCCTCTGAAACGGTAACAACGTTTCAATTTTAACTTACGGACCTCTACTACGATGGGTCTAACCAACCCAACCAACTGCCACCCTTTTAGCTACCCCCTTTTTGCTTTATTTTGTTTGTATTTTTTTTCATTTTTCCATCCTCCCCCTGCATAGTTATGTTCTTCCCATTGTTTCCTCCCATGCTTTTGTTTGATTTTTTTTCTATTCTATTAATTATTGTTTTACTTCCCTAAGGTCTTCCCCCTGACTCGCTAACATTTTTTTTACATTTCGTGTCCAGTATGATTCATTCCTTGTTACCTCTCTATTCCACTCCAACGTTCTTCTTCCTTCCTGTCCTTCACCATTTAAAAGAAAACATGGCGTATTACTCCATCGTTGTAATTTTCGCCTGTACTTCCGCTGCCTTTGCCTCTGTTGAAGAGCCTTGCTCGAAACGTTAGAACTGTTTCTCTCACTTGAGCGTTATACTAATAATATTCTTATTGTTATCCTGTGTGCGTTGTTGTTTTTTTCCCCGTAACATTTTTCATATAAACATATAT
>JAOPJM010436986.1:0-11164 GCA_027124095.1 Muusoctopus leioderma | reverse complement strand
TCCTAACACCAACCACTTTACAGAGTGTACTGGGTGCATTTATCGTGGCACCAACACTAGAGAAGTTGTCATGTCCAGGACACGACTATAGAGCCCTCGCGACCCTGCGTTGTCTTCGAACGATCCAAGCACATTACAGAGTGCACTGGGTGTATTTATCGTGTGTATTTATCGTATGTATGTTAGTGATAATCTCATTGGCTAAAATCTATTGTACCAAAAATTGTGCCACAAGATCAGTTGGCCAATCAGATCAGCCACTTAGCAACTCCTATCCCAATATTTAAAGGAGCTCCTGCTAAAAATCAGACCAGAGCTTATTCAGCCATCCTGGCTGATTTATGTCAGTCAGGGCTGCACCAGTTAAAAACCAACTTTCTCTCTCTCTCTCTCTCTCAGCACACAATGAACATACACACACACATACATGCTGCTGCATTTGCCTAGACACATGAAAACACAGACACAAACATGCAGCTGTGTTCGCATACACACACATGCACATTATTCTTTACTCATATCATATCAATATTTTTTCTCTCCTATTTTCGTCTACTACTAAATTGTGCTGTGAATATTTTTGTGGTAAACCTGTATTCTTTACAATATATGTAGTCGGACAATCTTAACTGTGTTTCTAACATTGTAACAACTTTATTGCTATCGATCTGTCAAGAACAATTTATTCAACTTCACAGGATTTTGTTGATTTCAAGTCCACTATGAAGATTTCCTGTCTTTTGTTCCTGTTAAAGGAGCATCCTGGATTTGTCATATTTCAATATGCCATGTGTGACCATACTGCACATTCTGCCATGCAGTAGCTGGTTGGGTAGGGTGCAATGTGACAGTCAGAACAAGTTCTGTTTTGTTATTAAGTCTGTTCTTGTATAACTGAAGTCTTTAGTGGTAGCCACAATAGGTATGGGCTAGGAAGATTTGTTCAATACACAAGATTCTCGATTCATTAGAGATGATTGGCCTCACGTCCACAATTTAGTCTTAATGTGGCTATTGATGTTGTATATATTTTGATGTGCCAATGTGTTTTGTGAAAGTTCAGATTAAGTGGCAGAAATAGTGTTTTTGAAATTGATGTAGTATCATTCCAAAGTTTTGTTGATGTGTCTAGATGCTTATGGTTGTTGGGCATGTAGGAATTACTCTGTTCTTATTAGTTGTGCTAAGGATGAGTACAATTTACTGCCTAACTTAGACTACATCAAGTTACAGCACCTCCAGAATGGAGATAAGAGAATGACAATTAAGGGGAGGTAAGCAAACAGAATGACAATTAAGGGGAGGTAAGCAAACAGATTGACAATTAAGGGGAGGTAAGCAAACAGCTACCAGGTGTTGTAAGTAATGTAAGTGGTGGTGTTCACTGACATTTGTATTTTCTTTGAAGAATCTAAGCAGAATCACATTTTTATTTCATTTCATTTCCTTTGGGATTCATAGGTATAAATAGGAAAAACTTCTTCAACCGGACTGGTGAAATTATGAGCACTTTGTAATGTTTATTTATAAAATTCTAAAATCAGTGGAGAACGATTGAGAATAGAGAACCCCTCATTGTAACTAATTCACTGCCTTTCAGTTCTGAGTTCACATTCCACCAGTATCAATCTTGCTTTCAACTGCTCAAAATCAATAAAATAAGACCCAGTAATATACTGAGGTTGGCTAAATCAACAATACTTCTTACTTGCAGAAATTTACCTTATGCCTAGTCAAAAGATATTCAAAAATATATTCTTATGCACCCAACGTGAATAAGTCTGATTAGTTAAATATACTTGCATATTATAAATGTTGTTGTTATTGATGGTGGTGGTGTATTTTCCACAACATCACATTTGTTTGTTCCAGTAACTTCTGTTGCAGTCAATGGCATACCATTAGTAGTGAAACAGGGTATGTTAAACATGAAAATGATTTCTCACTTAAGTTCAAGGCCATAATTTGGTTGGATCGGGAGTAGTTAATTAAATTGAGCATTATATTACTGGTACTTATTGTTTAACACTGGAAAGATGACAGGTAAAGTCAAACCCAGCAGAATTTGAACTCAGAACACAGAGGATGTGGGGTATTTTATTCAGAACTGTAACATTAAGTTGAATAATTTTTAATATACTCAAGTGAAATTATAATATGTCTATAAATAGTGCAGAAATTATAAAATTTATTAGAAATTGCCTCCGCTCCGGCATCTCCACAATCTCTCTAGACCCACCTTTCATCATGCCAGCATTGATAGTGGCAGCCCTGAAGTTTTGTATTTGACAGGAAGAGGGGAATTTCTGGTGGTGGGTAGGGTAGTTTGTTTGATGTCTGTTTTCTACATTAGAAAGCAAAAATAGTTTGTGTGATCATTTAATGATGGTCAAGGGGTTCTTACACATGGCCAGATATTTCCACCTGATCACCTCACTACCATGCACAGCACTAACTTGTTAAATGTTAGTCCTGTATATGCATTTAGGGTTTTCCATTGTACATATTTGTGTCTGTTATGATTTTAGCATGGTTTTATTACCTGGATGCCATTCCTATCACTAACACTTTACAGGATTGACTGTGTGCATTTTATCATGCACCAGCACTAAAGAGGTTGTCTGTCAGGACTGCAATGGCTCCTCTATACTGTGTCAGTTTTTATTCAGAGTTACTGCTCTCCTAGATGGGTTACCTTCACTGCAGCTCACAAAGTCCATGTCTCCTCCATGCAGAATTTCTATTCAGTTACTGCTCCACTAATTACAGAGTCCTCATCTCCCCCATGCTGAATTTCATTCAAAGTTACAGCTCTCCTAGTTTTGCAATGGCTCATGTCTTTCTATAATGCTGCTACGTGTAGAGGTAGAAATGGTGGGAGAAGCTTACAGTAGACTGGTGGGCTGTTTTGATTGGCTGTCTCTCCTTAGAAGTTCTAAGGGTGCTCACAGGATGGAAGTGGGAAGAGGGGGGGGGGGGCGTTACAGTAGACTGGTGAGTTTATTTTAAGTGTATGAATTCCTAGAAGTGGCAGGTGGAAGCTTACAGTGGGTTGAGATAATTGGAGTAATGGCAGCTGGTCATACTTGTCATGATAGTGGGTGAAGGTGAAGGGTAGGGACCCCATAATACTGGTCAGATATGTTTGCCAGGCGGGGGGGGGGGGGGAATAGAAAGCAGATACTGCTTAAAGAATATTATTAAATACAATATCATTTCTAGAAATTTGGAGAAGTTTGTGGTTTTAGTGATAAATAATAATAATAATAATAATAATAATTGTTTCTAATTTAGGCACAAGGCCAACAATCCCCAGTACTTGACTGGTACTTTATAATGGCACAAGGCCAACAACCGCAGTACTTGACTGGTACTTTATTTATCCACCCCGAAAGGATGAAAGGCAAAGTTGACCTCAGCATGATTTGAACTCAGAGCGCAGTGAGCCGGAACGAATACTGTAAGGCAATTCTGTCCGATGCACTAATGACTCTGCCAATTCGCTACCTAATGACTCTGTCTCCGAATACACTATAAGCCCATTGGCTACTTGCTTGAAATCAGAGAAATAGAAACATTGTTATCCCCATGCAGCTATTTCATCAATGATTATTTACTTATATATAGACAGAGAGAAAGGATGGTCTTTTAGTTATTTAGAAGAATGTATTAGAGAATTTCCAAAAAATATTATCAAATACAATAAAATTTCTAGAAATTGAGAGAAAAAGAAGTTCATAATTTTAGTGATAAAAAATAATAATGATAATTTGCTTATTTTAATTTCCATCCGAATTTGGGAATTCATAACACATTTGGTGTTAAATCAGGTGAAGGATTAAGTCTACCACCCAAGTAGGCCACTGCAGGATTCGAACTCAGAATGTAAAGAGATGATTCCACCGGTTCACTGCCCTTGGGTGCCTTTAGCATTGTTCACTCTGTTGCAAGCATTCGAGCCAAGTCTCTAGTCTGAGGATACTTTCCCCACTCCCACCAGTTTCAGAGGCTCTGAAAAAGGGTGATGGGTACAGCCCTTTCTTCCAGAATAACCGATAAAAAAAAAATTTTTTAAAATTAAAAAAAGACATTTCTCTGTACCTTGTCATCAAAAGCACTATATGTCCACATGTAGTGTTCAAGAGAGAAGACTGTGCTGGTACGGACACGTGATACATATGGAGGATGACAGCTGGGTAAAAGAAGTGCCAAGTGATCCAAGTGGAAGGATCCTGTAGAAGAGGAAGATCAAGGAAGACATGGGAAGAAGTGGTGAAAGCTGATCTCAAGAGGGTAAACCTCACAGAGGAGATGGCAAAGAATCATGACAAGTGGCAAGATACTGTGCCAGAGAAGTCCTGTCCAACCCATGCAAGCATGGAAAAGTAGACGTAAAATGATGATGATGAATGTAGAAGTATGTTATTAGCAAACTCTGAATATACATTCCTTATTGCAATCCTGTTATAGCATGATTAATATGTATAACTTTACATTTCTTTTCCAGTATAAGTGTGAAAGATGACTCTAAAGTGAAATACCCACATAATTGCCTGACATGTTCCAAAGAATATGACAACTGTCTGTATGCACATGCTACATTCAGCTCAAGTGGGAAGTATTATGTATTGGAGTGCCTCGGACCAGATATACCCTCTTACAGTTTATATTCCTCTGATGACTACAAACGTAAGTTGATTTCTCAGAAATGTTTACGGTTGATGGAACATAAATAAAATCCATCTGTATTTATATTTAACAATGTGTGTCAGTGGCATTTGTTGATCAGACAGTTGTTGTTATATGTTCAAATATTCATCAGTAAATCAAATGCCTATTACACTGACCAAAGTGACTAATGAACCAATTGTTGGATGTCTAAAGTATTAATAACCTCCATCACTGACATAAATATCTGATGTCTATTATACTGACTGTAGTGTCTAGCTGATCAGACACTCTACTATTGACTTAAATGCCAAATGCCATAGGACTGGCCACAATGACAATTGGTCACTCATGCACTGAGCTAATATCTAGTGCAGAGATCAACAACTTCTTTTTTTAATGCCCCCCTTTTGATTTTTTTTTTTTTTTTTTTTTTTTTTTTTTTTTTTTTTACATTTACACATGGCCCATGTTTGATTATTTTACTTTTGCCCCATGGCCCACATGTATGTTATATCATATCTTACATATATACAAATTTGCACTTGAGGCCTATAAATTTCAAATATTTACTCTGCAAGTAAAAAGTAGTATAAAAATTTGCATAAAGTGTTTATATTTATTTATACACAGTCAGTTTAATAGCAGTTAATAGTTCTCTGAAAGAAAAACCGAAAAAAAATCAAGTGTCAGTGTGAAGATTGTGGTCTCTCATTGACCTCAGTAAATTTGGGAATGTAAGGTGTTGTAGCAGCAATCATCTAGCTCTTCAAATTATTATCCGAAAGACAACTTCTTTGAGATTTGATGTTTTTCATGCATGAAAAGGAATTTAATTAAATTTGAATTTTTTTAGAAAAGCTCCAAGGCCCATAGAGAACACCTCAATGGCTCACTTTCATCATACATAGATTCCTAGTTTATTTCAGTCACAGATTCTAAATTAATTAAACTGTATATAATTAACAATAGTTAAGTTAGTGTTAGCATATTTAATGCAGAAAGTATTAAAAAGCTAATTAGAAATAATTAGGCTGTGAGGAAAAAACAATTTTAGTCAATGACTAATATTATTTTAATGTACATTTTCTTAGTGATTCTCTCATCACTACTTCAGCAAATACAGTGAAGTCTATGCTTCACTGATGAGGTCATAATAAGACTGAAACATGTTCAGAGTTGTCTATAGTAGTCATTGACTATTATTGATTTTGTTTTGTTTTTTCTTCCCCACATTATTATTTCTAGTTAGCCTTTTTAATGCTCCCTCCATTAAATATGTTAACACTGATTTAACTATTGTTTTAAATGTAGATGGTACCTCTGTATAATTAGCAGCTGTGCCTTAATAGCTAAATTAGTAAATATCATTGAAATTCATTTCAAAAGTTGTTACTAAATATTTGTAGACTAGATTGTAACAAGAATTGAACCTAACTCTGATCCTGCTTACCCTAAATAACTGTCATTAATACTCATTGCGATATAAGATTTATTGTTAATGCTGTTCTGCTGTATTGGATTAATATTTTTTTTTTATTCTAATGTCTTCAGTCATAGAAGTTTTAGAGGACAACTCCAACCTGAGAGAACACTTACAGATGAAAGCCCTTCCAAAGAAACAGTACATAAAAGTGCCCATCTCTGGAAAACATGGAGAATATGGTGAGTATAGTGAATGTTTAATCAATGAAACAAACGTTGTTTACATTTTTCATAAAGTAGTGCTCACTAAATCCTGTCAGTAGCTAGTAGGAAGTAAACAAATCCTGATGATGTTGTATTGAAAGTCAAAACTAGTCGATTGGATCTGCCTTCCTTGCTATTGCTGTCAGCCCTGTTGTATAACCACAGTGTCTATTTTCACAGTAAGGTTAAATATATGTTTATTAAACATATAGTTGTAATTCTGTTTACAAATTTAATCTTAAACATACTGTGTCAGTACTTTAATTAATATATAGCACTAGTTATAACATGTAACCCAGTACAACCTGTTGCATGGTTGGGTCGTCGGCGACTAAACTGGCAATCCCACCAAGCCTGCTTGGTGAGGAGGGTGATTTTTGGACACCCTGTAGAATGAAAATCAAGACTTGTCAAAGGGCAGAAGAACTCAGGAGAGTCAACAGCCATCCAACAGTGAGTATATATGCATGTGCATATATATATATATGTGTATTTGCATGTGCATGTAAGTGCACATGGGGGACAGGTACTCTTACTTGAAACCTGCAGTGTTTGTAGCCTCTGGTCATCTTGCTTTGTTTTTTACCTGTTGCTAGTTTAATGTCTTCAAACATTTCGTGAGTTGCTCACGTGTTACACAAGTGTTTGTCACTATAAATTTTGATAGGTGGGCACTTTTTGTGTTCCATTTTTTTCCTTCATTCTTTGCAGGTCAAGACTTGGGTTCCTTGAAGCCACAAACAGACAACTGACCTTTCATTGCAGCAATCAGGGTATCACGCACATCTGCAACAATGAAATACCTCCACTTCCATAGTTTCATTGCATGGAAGCTGTAGTATAGGCAGGAGCAGACATATTTCTCTGGTTGCTCATGCAGCTGTGTTCTCCGTTGAAGTGCCGTGTCTGGAGGGTGAAGTCCTAGTCTTGCCATGCTGGTATAGATCTTTGTCATCATGGGAGCCCATGAGAGACACTACATCTTAAAAGGAAAAGATGAAGGGAATGCAAAAAGTGGTTATACTTGATTTCAATGGCTGAATGCCCTTTCTAATACCAACCATTTTCCAGAGTGTACTGGGTGCATTTTATCGTGGCACCAACACTAGAAAGGTTTTATGTCCTCAGCAAGACTAAAGAGTCCTCTCTAATCTATATTGTCTCCATTCATTCAAAGTAAATGTAACAGAGAGGGTGAATAGAAGAGAGAGTGATGACCAAGAGGGTGAAAGAAGAGAGAGAACATATATATATATATATCCTTGATATCAAAGTAGTTAGATATAGATGATTCTGTAATTGTATTCAATTTTTCACTCACTCGCCATCATCTTATATGAAATTTAAATGTCTTCAAGAGTCATTAAAGACTTCATCATTTACTGTATTTAGGAACATTAGTTGATGATCATATCTCTTTTAATTACATAATTGTGCACATACGGTTTTCGCCCTCATTACAATTTCGATAGAAATACGCGAATGAAATAATGTCTTCAAAATAAAGCCTTTAAAATAAAGAATAAAACAAAGTCTATAAAATAAAGTATTTAAAATAAGTCTTTGTAAGATATTTAATATAAAGTCTTTAAAAAGAAATTCCTTAAAATAAAGTCTTTAAAATGAACAGTAAAATAAAGAATGAAATGAAGTCTTTAAAATTGAGTATTGATTGTAGATGAACTTCTGGGTCCAGTCGAGTAGAAAAAAAACAGTAAGAAAAAACGAAGACGAGGAAATGGGGAATTGGCATTAAGGAAGGAAGGGTGGGTTATTGAATGTGTGTGTGTGTGGGGGGGTGCTAATGTGTCTATGAATGTATGTGTGAACAAGCATGTCTACTTTAATCAGCGCGTTCGTTTGACCTTTGTTAGAGAAGTTGTCAACTGGGTATTATATTGTTAGTAGAGAGTCAGTCAAGTGTGAATTGATTAGGAATGTTGGTGGAGTTTAGAGACTTTGACCTTAGGGAGATAGGAATTGCAGTGGATTTTGAACAAAAAGATAGGCTTTTAGGTACACACACACACACTCTCTATCCCCATCTACTTCCCTCTCTCTATTTACCACTATCATCATTGCGCGCACGCACACACACACGCACACACACACACACATTCTCTCTCTCTTTCTCTCTGTCTACCATTACAATCACTAGCGTTGCCAACATCACTACCATGGCTAAAACACTGAGTTACTGCCCTTAGCGTCACGTACGTAGGTGCAACAGTATTAATATATAGATTAAAGAAATTAAAATAATAATAATAATAATAATAATAATAATAATAACAATGATAATAATAATCATTCTTTCTAATATTGGCACAAGGCCAGACATTTAGAGGAGGGGAACAGTCGATTAAATCTACCCCAGCACTTGACTGGTACTTTATTTATCGACCCCAGATGGATGAAAGGCAAATAATAATAATAATAATAATAATAATAATAATAATAATAATAATAATAATACGAAGAAGAAGAAGAACAACAACAACAACAACAACAACAACGACTTGAAAATACATGCAAGTTATAATACTGAGTTGGTAACCCATTACAAGATGTTCATAAATTCAGCCAGGACATAAAATTGAGTACGCTATGGAACAACTGTGCTGGAGCTACTATAACCAAGACTGAAAACATTGAAATCGATACATAAACCGAAATTAAAGAATTACAACGGAACCATCTATTCAAAGACTTAGGAATGGATAAAATGGATAAAATACAATAGACAGAAATGAAAGAGCAAATTAGAAAAGAGTACTACAGATTAATATTAAAGACTCAACCCGATACTAGGAATAAGATAATAGGTATAAATACACTAGCCATTCCTGTTATAAAACTTCAACTTCAACATAATCAACTGGGAGTTAGCTGTATTAAATAGCTTAGGCAGAGAAACAGCAAACTACTTACATAATTCCGATGCCAGCACTGCAGAACTAATATATACTGAATATATCTATCTCGTATTCAAGGAGCACTACACAAAATAGAAAACTAGGGATAAGAAAAAACACTTAGAAGCAAGAAAAGGGGAAATGATTAGTGAAAAAAAGGAAGTATGAAGAAAACAAAACCAAAATACTATCTCCATATCTCTATATGAAACAATTAAATACAAACAGAAACTAACTACACAAAAACAAATAATTAGATGAAGTCAAAATAACATAAAAATACTTCGTAGCAGTGAAGTAGAATTCTCTCATTTTAAATGTCAACAACAAATAAAAGTTAAGAAAATACAGAATACATTTAGAATACACCACAAACATACTCACACAGAAATGTTATATATTCCTACGATAACAGGGAGACAGGGACTAATGTAACTCGAAATGTATTATAAAATATACATTGTATGATTATATAATCACAGAGTAAAGAATAACGGAAAACTAATACAAATAGAAACAAAACGCGAACAAAATATGAATGTATATTCTCTCTTTAATGAAGGCAATAAATACAAAACACAATCTGAAATGTCAGACAGTAATTAGAAGCAAGGGTAAATAAGATAAATTGTGAAAAAGAAACAACTAAATATGAAGCTAAAAATTGGGCTCCAGAATGCTATTCTTTAATGATGTTAAGAAAATAATCTACATTCCCAATATCTGAAAGAACAAAACATGGTTGAAATTGGCAAAATGAAATTGCAGCATTCACTGAGAATGCGAACAATACAAATTTGTGTCGAATGGATTCTTGATAGCGGCAAACAATGAAGGCCTTCCCGATAGAAAACACAAAAATGCATGTAATGAAGCATCACACATTAAGTAAATACAAAATAAATGACGTTGGAGAAGAAACATTTAAACACATTGTGTATGGCTGTTCAGTCTTAACCAAGAAATAATACATCTACTGACACGAGGGAGCTGGGCTTTCATACATTGGAAATTACACCAGAATTATGAAATACAAACAGAAAACGGGGGATTATAAACATACACAATAAATGGTCACAGACAATGAAAAAGCGGCCATACTCTAGGATATGTCAATCTCACATACATGAAGATCAAAGTAAATTAGCCGTGTCATGGATCAGAAGAAAAGGAAGCGCCTCCTAATCGAACAATCAGTCCCAAACAGACGATAATGTATCTCTCAAAGAAATGGAGAAATTATCCAAATATAATGAAATGAAGAGAAAATGTTTATGTGAGGACTGAAAAAAGAAATATTCCCTATAGTAATAGGTGCTTGTTAATGATTACAAACATACAGGCAAACACATAATCAAACTCCCAGGACTTAGAAATATACACAACATATAGAAAACAGTTTTACTCGGAAATGCACACATATGTCTTAGAATACACTGAAATCAGTAGAAAATGGAAAACCGAAATAAGATAATACACATGCCCAAGCGTAACAGTGCGGCAGTGTGCACTAAAGTGAAAGCCTGCAATGCTGCTGCTGCTGCTACTACTACTAAAACTACTACTACTACTACTACTACTACTACTACTACTACTACTACTACTACTTTAGGGACAAATTTAGGGACAATAGTAACTAGTTTGAATGGTTGGATATCGAGATGAATTTCCAAACTTTACAGAAAGTGGTAGATAATTAAGGCTGCGGGATGCCGCGTTATATCTACCAAACTAGCAGAACAAAAACAAAATGCCGAGAGAAAATAATAATAATAATTGTTTCTAATTTAGGCACAAGTCTAACAATCCCCAGTTCTTGACTGGCACTTTATTTTATCGACCCCGGAAGGATGAAAGGCAAAGTTGACCTCGGCGGGATTTGAACTCAGAGC
>JAOPJM010436880.1:0-11166 GCA_027124095.1 Muusoctopus leioderma | reverse complement strand
AAAGAAATCATTATTATTATTATTATTATTATTATTATTATTATTATTATTATTATTATTATTATTATTATTATTTACTCTTAGTTTGTTGACACGTCTTCGAAAACTGTCTGTAAGTTTGTTAATTGTTTACTTGGTTCGAGAACCTTGTTGGTTGATATTTTGGTAACATTTTCTTGCTGAAACGACCGGGATCCTGGGGAGCTGGTCTGTTAATTCTACTTTCGGCCCTTTGGAGCATATTTGTGTTTTTCAATCCAAAATGCCTGCTCATATACTTCTAAGTGTCTGAGAGGTACCGAATGGATTTCTCAAATGCACCAGTGTAGACTTGAATCAAACGCCTCGGGTCATCCAGATCATATCTAAATAGGGTATTAGTTAGGCCAGTACACAAGGATATTGTAGGATGTGTATATGACCACATTTGTGATCGGCACGGTCCATGTAGATAGAGCACATAGATGGGGACTCCGCTACAGGAAGCTGAACGCGTCGTTCTCGGCGCGCAAACCCTACAGTGAATGAATTATCAAACTAATCAGTGACAGTTCTCGGGAGCGATTGTCTGCGAACAGTGGTAGGGCGCTCTGAAGAGGATTTGAGCAGAATCGATAAGGTTTAGCAAAAAAGTAGTGATAGAAAAAATAGACTAGCGGGGGAACTAGAGAGCAAATTAGAAGAGACGATTACGAAAGGCATCGCAACCACCTTGCTAGATGTGAGAAAGGCCCTGGACCATTACTTCTGCATTGCCAGAGCTAAGGAATGTGCTATGAGACATGAATGAACGAAAGTTGTCCGATTGGCTCTGATGGCAGAGGCACGATGTAGCAACAATGTAGCAATTTGACAGACTGAGACGGGCGCGTGCTACTTGATTCCAATTAAATGTACGTGACTTGTCAGTGGCATTTCTTCAAATGTTCGGCCTGAACGGTGGATCAGAGACGGAGTTCGACTTTAGTGCTTACATAAACGCAGCTCTCAGCAGAGGATGCAGTGTTCTGTGGAAAGCCGATATGAAGAGCGGAGATACTGATGGTAGGGAGTGGATGTACGAGGAGCAAATCGCCTGGTTTGGATGGTATACTCTATGAAATTTACGCATATAAGCCAGATTTGTTTACCGACTCCTTCACAGAATTCCCAATTTGTGACGTGAGTCGAAGAGTGGTTGCGCTGCTGAGGAAGGACGCAAACAGCTGGGACGTAATCGATAATTTCAGGCACATGAATCCACTGAATTCAGAATTTAATATATTGTTCAACGTACTAACAAAGTGGTTGGCGATTGTCGGTATTGTGGTCGGGAAAACGCAGACCTGCGCGATCCCGAGCAGATTTATTCCTAAAATCCTCCCTCTTATGTGAGTGAACTTTCGGTAGGGTTGTCTATCGTTCCTTGAAAGTTGTCCTTAAAGCAACCGGTTTCGGCTCCGTTTTCGAGGAGGAACGCTTGAATGTTCAGCGGCATCTAGTCGGTGGTCACAATAAATGCTATCGGAATCGTTTCAACCATGCGCTCGTCCCCTTTATATATGTACTGACTCTCAAGCCACTCCTGCAGAAACTGGAGGAGTTATGGGGAATCCCGTTCAAGGTGTAATTGTGCCGGAAATCGAGGTGGTCGGTACCATTCTGAAGGAATATGAGGCGATGACAGAAGCAACATTTAACCTGGATTTGTCGGTGAACTTGTAACTTGGTACCTGGAGAGGTAAGTCCATACTTCGGACAGCGTCATGAGGCGCTGGACAGACGGACGGAAGAAGTTGCATGGCGTCTGGTTCTTTCTGGACTAGCAGACGGATAGTTAAGGTTACTAGATAGTTGACCAGTCTCACCCAGGATTGAGCTGAGGGAAAGCTATTTCTGAAAGGCAGATGTTTCGAACATGTACACGCCGTCCATTATATATTCCAGCGTAAATGTTATACCTTGCCCTAGTTTAAGTCTGACCACATTGGAGCATCTGATCTTTTGCTTCTGGTGTAAGAGAGGTATTCCACTGATCAGGCGTCCACCTGCTGTCAACACCCTCTGCAGTGAGGGTTCAGTATGCCGCAGCTGATGATGCGCTGAGACTGCAGAATTTGCAAAGATTTCTGGTCGATGAGCAGGTGTGGTCGCCCTTTATCATGCATATTTTCACATATATCGTTTCTTTGAGGGAGTTGTAGTCCTGGGTCAAGCAAAGACCAACACTGGGTACTTGGCATTTGGAATGTAGTCAGGCACACACAGCTTTCTACCAGTCGCACAATGCAGCCGGTGGAACTCTCCTCTTAGCATTCTATCGAGGATTTGTGGTGAGCAAGATCGACGGCGTTCTCTGAGAAAATTTGGTCATCGACGAGAAACCAACTGCCTGGTCTGTTCCGCAGAATTTTCGGCCTGGGAACTATGGATAATTTTCAGAAATCTCTGGACTGGCCGCACTATCCGGGGAGAATTGCCGGTTCGTGAGACACTCAACAGGCGTGGAAGTGCCGTCAACTGAGCCTGTCCGAGATGCACGCAGAGCGACGAAACCGTTTTGCATGCACACGTTCAGTGTCCAAGCATTGCTGACTTATATAGTTATGTGGAACGGCTGTTCTTACGAGTGGAGGGGAGCCGTCTGGCGGCCGAGGGCGTTGTGAAGATCACCCTGCTGCCTTCCAGTAGAAGGAAAGTACAGGCCTTTTCACGCTTTATATTAGCTATTGAGAAAGAGGTTGTGTTGTAGACGCGATTGAAAACACTGAAGATAGACAGTTTCTTCTTATGCGAAGCCTTCACCGACATTTTGAAGTTTCAGTTGAAGAGGTAGGTTAGTGCGGAATTGGAGATGCTTGCCCCGCTGTAAATGTATTGAAATATGGGTGAGAGTTGCGAACATGGCCTGAATGAATGGGCCTACTCTCACCATCTGACTATAGACCGGAGAATGATGGCTGAGAGTGGGCTCTTACCCTTTGTAATCAGGGTAATCCAGGATCTGGGGAGTTCCTTGATTGTCTCTAGGTAACAGTCCTACTCTCAGGAATTTTAAATATTTGTGTATAATGTGTATCCTTGAGTATCAGTTTTGTAGGGCGCATATGCTGGGTGTGCTAGATGAGCGCTTTACAACCAATAAAGATGGTAAATTCATTATAAGTATTAAATTCACTGAATAATATAATCCTGGATCATAATGGGAAACTAATTTTCTGTCCACTGTTATTAGCAGTTATTCTGAGAAAGCACTTCAAGCCCCACAGTTAATTGTATCATGATGTATACTTGGTGATTTTCGGGATAATGGGAGAGTGACAAAAATAAGGACCTAAGGAGAATGCGATTTCACTACTACACATCCTGTTTATTACTGGCTTTTACACTCCTCTATAAGAAATCTACCCTTTCTTGTTAGCTCTGTGCGCTCCCCTTAAGTAACGAGCCTCTTAATTCGCCTGCAATTCGAATTCCTTCACCCCTACTCTCTTTGCTTTTTATATCTATATTTAGCCTAATGCTTATATAACACTTGCTCTTTCTTATCCGCTTTCAGACCCCCATATAATTAACACTACTTTTGTATGTTTACTTTTGAGTAATACTTATGCCTGTCTAGTAGGTTCAGCACTTTAGTGCAGTATCAATCCTGTAACAATAATCAACATACGCAACACAACACAACTTGAGCTTCTCTGCAAATTTCAGTGTTTAAGAAAATTTCAGCCTTTTATTTTACGTCATATCTTCAAGGGAGAGTAATAACTGTTTCTAACATAGGCACACCACCAACAACCACAGTACTTGACTGGTACTTTATGTTATCAACCTCGGAAGGATGAAAGGCGAAATATACCTCGGCAAGATTTGATTCAGAGCTTAGTGAGCCGGAAAGAATACTGCAAGGCATTCTATCCAACGCGCTCTAAAGAAGAAACATGTGATCCTGTCTGTGAACCAGAAACTGGAACTTAAAATAATGTCAGAGGTGAGAGTTTATGAAGCGTGTAATGCTAAAAAGCAAACACTCGGAAATACGCATATCTCATGACAAACTCACTGCATTTTCTCTCAAATATATTGATGCACATTCTAAATCATCATCTGTTGGTGCGAGAGGCGTATGAAAGTTGCAAATGATACAAATCTCGAGGAGGCAGTGACGAAGTAGCTTATCCATCAACAACATCATTGGTGTAGAAATTCAAAGTGCTGCTGACCCACTAGCTAGGCATATGAGCATCAAATACTTCGAAGCTACTAACTTGTGGTTATGGTGATTTAGAGATCGCAATGAGATGCGTAATACAACTACCCATTGTGAAGCTAGCAGGGCACCAACCGAGGAAATTGAAAAATTCAGAGAGATGTTAAATGACTTAATTAAGATTGAAGGGCTTGTCATTTTCCTAGTATATAATAGAGAATAAACTGGGTTGTATTGGCGGTTACTACCCCGGAATAATCAAGCTTTTAAGAATGAAGCGTCTGCACCTAGTCGAAAATTAGGCAAGGAAGGTTTTTTCGGCGTTGTGTTGCACGAACGCAGGGGTTACGCCTCTTTTAAAATTAGTGGTGTTGGGGAGGTCACCACATCCGCGAGTTTTGAAAGATATAATGGACCAGTAACCAGTGAAATATTATTATTCCAAGAAATTATTGTTCACCACACATATTTAATGCCTGTTTTTTCTCGCATTTCATTCACACGAGGACAAATAACTGTCAGTAACATCAATAACTACAACCTCACATCTGCAATATTCAATTTAGCAGCTTCGTGGAAGACACTGAGACTACAAATCTAATCAATCCTTGTAAAAAAACTTCTGTACTATGTGGAAGTAGACTACGAATTTGAAGTATTTGAGGCAAGGGATTTTCATCGTACACTTCAGACATCTGGCTAAACAAATATCACAGAAGACGACATCAGAACCTGGCTAGAAGACACAGTGGATAACTCTGGATACCAATTGTTTATAGAAGAAGAAATAGCGAATAAAGTTCTCGTTGGTGACAGCAGACATAGTGAGGATGATGAAGACGGCGAACCATTGCCCAAGAAACCCACTCTCAATTATACGAGAATCTTTTGATAACGTCATTTCTTACATTGACTTGTCGATAGAAGCTGATGTTTAGCAATATTATCAACATCTTAGAGTCTTAAGAGAACTCATTATCTGGAAGCACCATCAGCAAGGTAAACAACTGAAACTCGACCCATTCTTCAAACTAATTCATCCCAACTCTTCTGGAGCTACTAAGACTGCTGAGGATATTGATGACCCAACTACAGTTGACTCAGTCCCGCATGAGTACCCCAAAGTTCTACCAGTGAGATACTAGGACTAGTGGAGCATCATGGCCCTACTAACTCATAATTAGTAGCTCTCAGCTCTACGCCTAGCGCCACGTCCATCATATCAAGCTCATCTGCCATCTGCATCTACCGCAGGCAAATCAAATTATCAATTTATGGTGTTAACTTATTTAATTTTTACATACTGTAATGTTAATTAATTTAATAAAATACATATATATATGTTTTATATAGTTATATATTTACAATATTTTCTGTAGTTTTGTTGTTGATTATCACGCCCAGAGTACAGTGTATATATTTCCAGTATGTTATACGTATACAAAATTCACCCCAACCATCGGTTAACTCAGCCAAACGGATAAAACGGACACACTTTCGCCCTATTGGTACGGTTTAATGAGGGTTCACTGTACTTTATATTCATTTTTTTACCTTTTGTAAACCCCCATACTTGTGTAACTTGTCCGTATAATGTCCAGTCATCCGTCCCCTTTGTTGCAAAAGCAACATCAACGACAACCACAACACCACCACCAACAACAACAACAACAACAACATAACAACAACAACAACAATAACAACAACGACGACAACAACACCAATAATTAATAATAATAATAATAATAATAATAATAACAATAATAATAATAATGGTAATGGAAAACCATTATTTCCCTACAAAGTACAGAAAAAACAATTAAGACTTTGCCCCATACTCATCAGGAAAGGACTCATTATTCCCCTTACACTTTTTCTTAGTTCTGACCCAACCATACTCATCAGGAAAGGACTCATTATTCCCCTTACACTTTTTCTTAGTTCTGACCCAACCAACGAACCTGTTGAACGAAACCACCATGGGCTACAGATGCTATGGGCAAACTATAAACATTCTCCTTTATATGGACGACTTAAAAATATTCTCAAGGAACAGCACAGAACTAGAAAACCTACTAAAGGTTGTCCATAATTTAAGCCAAGATATAAAAATGAGTATAGGTTTAGACAAATGCGCCAAAGCCACCATAAGAAGAAGCAAATTAACTAGAACTGAGAACACTACATTAGACATAGACACCGAAATCACAGAACTAGATCACAGCTACCCATACAAATACTTAGGAGTAGAAGAAACAGATAGGATGCAACACACAGATATAAAAGATAAAAATAGGAAAGAATACTACAGAAGAATTAGGCTAATACTAAAGACAGAACTCAATGCCAAAAATAAAATAATGGGGATAAACACGCTAGCCATCCCGGTTATAAATTACAGCTTCAATTTAATAAACTGAAAATTAAGTGAATTGAAAAGTTTAGATAGAAAAACAGGAAACTCCTGACTGCTTTCCGAAGCCACCACCCCAAAGCAGATATACATAGAATATACCTTCCCCGCAGAGAAGGAGGCCGGGGTCTGATACAAATAGAAAATTACTATAAAATAACAACAGTAGACTTCGAAGCAGGCAATGGGAGACTAATAAATATAATAAGGAAACATGAAAAAAGCAAAAGAATGTTCTCTATATACAGGGAAACAAGAAAATACAAACTAGAAACTAACTATAATGAAACAACAGATTTAGATAAGGACAAATCAACAGAAATGCTAAAGAAACAAAAAACAATATCAAAACACAAGTACAACAGATACTAAAGAAGAAATGGAGATAAAACCCCCTCCACAGCCAATCTCTGCAAGGCTCAACAGAGAAGACGTAAGCCAGGGTAAGAGCCAGAAATGGCTCAAAAGCACAGGATTAAAGGCAGAAACAGAAGGCCTAATTCCATCGGCACAAAATCAATGTCTAGTCAAAACTAATTACAGGAATAGAATAATGAAAGGAACGTATAATACCAAATGCAGACTATGTAACCAATACAATGAGACTGTTGACCACATCATCTCCAGCTGCCCAATCTTTGCCAAGTCGGAATACATACATAGACATGACCGGGTTGGCAGCTATATTCACTGGGAAATATGTCAACACTTCGGTGCAAAAACCTAATAGAAGTGGTATAAACATGTACCAAACACGGTACATGACAACAACCGGGCCACAATCTTGTGGGATATGCCTATTGAAACTGACAGGGAGATCAGGGCGAACCACCCGGATATAACAATCAAGGATTGCAGAAATGATACGTGTACACTGATAGACATCGGAGTCCCCTCTGATGAAAATATTTCCCGAAAAGAGGTCGAAAAGCTGCCTAAATATAAGGATTTCGAAAATAAGATAAACAGGATGTGGAGCATGAGGGTAAAAACAGTGCCTGTAATAATAGGAGCTCTAGGTATGGTAAACAAAATATGAGCAAGAACATACAAGCCATACCAGGGCCCACAATGTTACACAGGCCCCAAAATAGCTCTGTTAGGCACAGCCTACAACCTGCGCAATACATTATCGATTCAATAGCACAACCGAATACTACAGATTATGCACACAACACACATCGCAGACAATAAATCCCCAATAAAATAACACAACTCACACTACACATAACTACGGAGTTAACGTCCAATAAAATAACACAACACACATACCTACACACCTTACACTCGACACTATAACACTAGTATGTGGACAGATGCAAATTTGTTTAATGTTACGCTTACCACACATATTCACAACCCAGTCAAGTATCACATGCTATACACAACAGAACACACAGTAAGACAGCTCCAGAAATAGTAAGCTAAATCTCCATAACAAATGGAAAAAGCACACAATGCTGCACACACCTCAGGAACATGGAGGAGCACCTGGTGGTACAGTAGAAAATCGCATGAAACTATCAATAACTCCGGAAAGGACGCTTTCAGTTTCTAGTAACCGGGTCCCTGCCTATTTGTGTGTTATAAGTTGACTGTGCAGGTCACGAGTTTGTGGTGTGTATAGCCAACAATTCGGAACTCTGGATAACTAACGCTAGTCCTATCCGCTGAGCTAACGAAAACCCTAAGTACAACCTCGATGACCCGTTGCGATTCGTCCAGGTCCACACTGGCGCATCCGGGTAATCGAGTCGAAGCCTGTCAGACAGTTGGAAATGCCTGAGGAGGTTTGTGAGGCTTTTGCCCTCCCCTTTTCTGCTTACTCCCACACAGTCCCTGCTTATATCCAAGGCACCGTTCCAGTCGCCCACTGGCACTAATGAGCGAGATGTACCCAGGACAGTCTCTAGGTGTCTGAAGAAGTCTGGCCTTCTGCTCCGGTCGGAGCGTAAACGGACACAAGTCTGAAGCCGACAGCATCGTCCTCTCCGCTCCCCACGCCCAGGACGACCGATCTACCATCTGGGTACTTACCTCCAAGTCCAGGCCTTTCCGAAACATTACCGCTACACCACTCGATCCGAGCTGACCGAAAGTGGCGTAGACTTCGTAGTCGTTCAGAAGGAAAGTGAGCGAGCGCATCTTGGAAACCCTAGTCTCGCTGGTGTCTACCACATCCATACATAGCGACATGAGGTCGTTAAGCAGATGTCCCTGCTTCCACTTAGACCACAGGCCACGAGCATTCACTGCACCTATTCTGAGGATAGCCATTGAAAACGGGAGGACGGAAAACAAGAACAAAAAGGAGAGTGGGTCACTTACCCTAGCCAGACTGTACACCGTCTTCAGGTCCCTTGTAGGGGCCCTCCAAAACCCTTTTGTCCGAGATTTTTTTAAAACTGCCCACATCGTTTGGGTATAGTTTTCTTAGGGAGCGATACACTTCTGCTGTGTTCCTTACCAGAAGTCTCCCTGGTGGGGTTTTTGAGAGGGCTAGCTCGTCAAAACCCTCCCCTGTTGTAAACATTTTGTCGGTATTTTTACATACGAACTCCATCAACTTCTCGTTCTCCTTTCGGAGAACAGTGTAGTCGATGGGTTCGTCTGTGGATTGTTGCTGTTGTCTCTTGCTCTGGCTGTTTTTGTTTAGGTTTCTTTTTCTGACGGTGCTGTATTTGTGGTTGTTGTTGTTGCTGCTGTTGTGGCTGCTGATGTTGTTGTTATGGTTGTTGTTGTTGCTGTTCTTGTTCGTTTGGTTGTTGTTGTTGCTGTTCTTTTGGTTGTTGTTGTTGCTGCTTCTCATGTCGTTGTTGTTGTTGCTGTTGAAATTGGTGGAGGTCAGTCGGCATGTTGGGCTTTTTAGCCGCGCCAACCTTTTGGGTTTGGGGGGGTCAGGCCGCTGTAATCCGCAGTTTGGCCTATCTTTCTCCTAGACAGCCCTTCCACTACTTCTGGGGCGTCCTTCGCCTGTTCCGAAATTGATGGCTCAGGGAGAGTGGACGGTGTTGTATGTTTTCCTTTCTTTTTGTGTTGTTTAGTTGTTGTTATTGATTTGGGTGGGGAGGCTTCTTGGTGGTTCATTCTGTGTGTGCGAGTTGTTGTTGTTTCTGCTGCTGTTTTTGTGGTTGTTGCGGTCAAGGTGTTAGTAGGAGTGGTTGAGGACGGCGCTCTGTTCTGCCGTTCTTGACTGAGGGACTTTTTGTCTCTCAGTCAATGTGGTTTTTGCCCTGTACCACCACTCGCATGTCTTCACACTCGTCGATTTTATGAAAATCGGGGATATTCTCTACTTCTTCAGGTGCTACCAACACCTGGAATTCCATTGACAACCCCGGCTTGCCCATGCTCCTCCACCATCGCTATCACCCTTTCGTGATACCTGTGGGGAGGCACGTTGGTAACTCTAACCGACGTTACCATTTTCCCTATGTACAAGGGAATCATTACGAGCAAGTTGTTGTGACTACCCCTCTCACCGCCATCTCACTATTACAAAAAACACTCACCGTCCCGTGTTCTTTGCCTCTCGCTACGTACCCGACTGTGTGCCATACTTCCTGCAGGCACTTTTCCGTTTGTGCTGTAGTCGGATACTGTAGCTTCATTTCTCCTCTATTTATGCACATGTAAACAATTGTTTGTTTTTTTCGTATCCAAGACTTCCTCGGCTGGAAGTTTCATGCAGCCTGGCCGAGTAATGTCATTTTTGTACTTTTCCACGCAAAAATCCTTTGCCCGTCAGCTATATTGTGGACTACTGGCTGATTCCAGCTGCAAAGGAAATTTTTTGAGTGTCTGTATTTTTGTTTTTGTTGTTGTTCTCGCTGTTCGTATTGTTGTTGTTGTTGTTGTTGTGGTGATGGTGGTGATGGTGGTGGTGGTGATGGTGGCTTTTGTTGCTGTTGTTTATATTTTCGTTGTTGTTGTGGTTGGCATCGCGACTTGGTTCTAAAGTGGGGGCTCAGTATCCCCTTAAAAAAACGATGATGTTCACGAGAAAGAGGAAGACAAAGAAAGGGAAAAAGAACTAGAAGTAGAAAAAGAAGGGGAAAAAGAAGAAATAAAAATAGATTTAATAGATGGAGACGAATTTTATTTCACAGTCCTTCGAAGATCAAACGAACCACTCATGCAGCGGGCAATTTTCTTGATCGCCAAAGGGTACAGGGGTGACATAAACTTTGATGTAATAAAGATGGGCCAAATTATAAAAAGCCCGCTAATGACAAAATGTTAATACAATGTACAATTCATTGCTACGGCGATTTGAAGGAGTTACATCCCCAGGATGTGGGTTGCATTCTCTTGAAACTCTCACAGAAAATGTTAAGAGGCACCTTCGGGTGCACTCTCGAACAATACAAGAAATGGCGGGTGGGCATAGAGGTAGAGTACTCTGACCGAACATAGGCAGTGGGCTCTCGCTCTAGTGAGAGACGAGAGCCTTAAATGTTTTCTGTCTATTTTATTTCTTGTTTTTGTTATATTTATTATTATTATCAATTATATCTTGTTTTAATTATTGTGTGTTTTTCTGTAATATTTTAATTATTTGTAT
>JAOPJM010436670.1:0-10000 GCA_027124095.1 Muusoctopus leioderma | reverse complement strand
AGTGGCTGATGATTACATAGACACGTGTACCCTTAACATAATTCCCAATTCCGAATTAGCGTGGTACAATATGTGACAAAGCTGGACCTTTGAATTACAGGTACTATCCATCCGATAGGCTTCCACACAGTTTTGTACCTATTATCATAGGTGCACTGTGCTATGTGAAACAAATTTACAAAAAGCCTGGACATGCTAGGGTTTTCCAAAAGGACTCGCTTCCTCCAAATCCAATCGATTATTAGTATAGTGAAGATTTGTAAAACATTTCAAAGATTCTCTATTTGAATGTCCTGGAATGAACATATGCACACAATCATATGTGTATATGGCATACACACACATACATAAAGAGTAATCACAGATACTCGTGTACTAAAGAAATATATAACATCCGTTACATGAGCGCAAGTATAAGCCGGCCGTCCCAATTTTCTCCAAGGTGCGGAGGGTTTGAACACCCTACAGGACCAAAAACAAAACCTGTCAAAAAGGTAGAGTAGTCTCATGTGGACCAACGACCATTCTATGCAACTGTTTCCACCTCCAATTGTCGAGGGCTCCTTGCCATTGGACTCGGGTGCAGAACGGCCAAGCCTGTTACTTCAGAGGAGGGTCTGTTTAATTACGCTGCACTCCCTCATTGTGATACAATAGTACAGTTAGGTCAAGCCTGTGTCATTTCAATTTGAGCTGAGGGGTCCTGTCTTTGAGTTTTGTCGATTCATTCTACACACTGGTATGCAGACAATGATTTCCAAAAAGTAGAGTTAGTTCAGTGTACACTGCATCCATATTTTCATCAGCACAGGTATTTCTTCTTTAGCTCTCTGAGTAACCAGCATGATTCTATTTCCTTAAGTGTGCAGCTAGTGTTGGAAATATATCAGTTTTCCATCTCCAATGCCTTCTTTCCAGCGCAGATCAAAACTCGTACTTCCTCAGACCACAAACAGACGGCGGACCTTTCGTTGTTGCGATCGGGGTATCACGCGCGCCTGCGACAATGAAATACCGCCACTTCCATAGTTTCGTTGCATGGAAGGTGAGTTATAGGCAGGAGAAGTCATATTTCTCTGGTGGTCCAAGAGGCTGCGTCCTCCGTTGGAGTGCCGTCGGTATCTGGGAGGGGGAGTCCTGTTCCTGCCATACAGGCATAGATCTTATTCTCATGCCAGACAACCAAGAAGTGGTCTTACTTGAATACGAGCTGACAGCCATCATGTCATCATGTATGTATACAATAGCATTTAAGATAAATTCGCCAGTCTTGTAACAACAGTTCACTCATTCAGTCATTGTTTTATTACTGTTCTGTTTGACAGATATCATTGTTCTCACTACGCTGGATATACAGCCAATGGAGTTAATTTAGACATTCCTCTATCTGTATGATATAAATTTAACTATGCTTTAAGAGAAACAACAACAAAAAACAACAAAGAAAGATCAGAAAACACAGCCCCAAGTGCGATATAACTATTTCCCTAAATCTGATAGGATAATTAGGGAGAAAGCATAATTGTACACTTAATTTCGGAAATTACTCCTTTCTTCTCAACTTTCCAGACTGATATTTCTGCAATGGTCTACAGTGGCAGCGGTAGAATGTCAGCTAAAAAAAAAACAAACAAAAAAACAGATGAGAAATAAGAGAAATGTCTACTCTGTGGAGCAACCATAATAATTTACAATCATTATTTTACTATTAATATTAATTCCCCGACATAAAATAACATTCACTAGTAAGGTGGAAAGAAATTGACATTAAGCCATGAGATGTGAGTTCGTTTCTTATTCTTGCAGGTCAATTTCTTCATTGTGCAATATAATGAATCCCCCACTACCTCAGTTATCTGAAAATGGAGCAAGTAAATGGTCGCTGTAGTCCTGTAGTAGTGGCTACAGAAGTATTACGGTAGTTGTAGTGGTATGCTGGCTACTATAAGATAGTGTTGGATGGTGTTGTAGTAATGTGATAGTAGCTGTAGTGGTTCGCAACATCAACCTACACCACAACTCCAATCTACACAACAACTCCACCTTACACCAAAACATTAACATACACCACAACTTCCACCTACATCAAAACTCCAACCTAAACCACAGCTTCAACCTACAACACTTACACAAAAACATCAACCCACACCACAATTCCAACCTACACTACAACACCAACCAACGCCACAACTTCAACCTAACACCATTTACACCACAATTCCAACTTACGCCACAACATCAACCTACACCACAACTGCAACATACGCTACAACTTCAGCCTACACAACAACTCCAACCTACACCAAAGCTTCAACCTATATCATAACTCCAACCTACACCTCAACTTTAACCTACACCACAAATTTTACTTATATTGCAACTCCAACCTACACAACAACTCCAGCCTCCACTTCAATTTGAACCTACACTACAACTTCAACCAAAACCACAACTTCAGCCTACACCACACATCAAACCTACACCACAATTCCAACATACAACACAATTTCAACCTACACCTCAACTCTAGCCTACACCACAACTTTTACCTACATTGCAACTTCAAAACTACACCACTACCTCAACCTACACCACAACTTCAACCTACAGCACAGCCTCAACCTACACTACCAACAGCACAAATACAACTTATGCAACAACTCCAACTTACAACAAAATACCACATCTTCAAACTAGACCTCAACTTGAACCTTCACCACAACTTCAACTTACACTACAAATTCATCCTACACCACTTACACCACATCTCCAACATACACCGCAATATGAAACTACACCACAAGTACAAACTACACCACAACTTAAACCTACACTACTACTTAAACTTACGCTACAACTTCAACCTATATGACAACATTAACTTACAGTACAACTTCTACCTACACCACAACTTCAAGCTACACCACTTACCCTCAACTCCAAGCTACACCACATCTTCAGCCTACACCACAACTTCAACCTATACCTCAACTTAACCTACACCACAACTTTTACCTACATCGCAACTTCCACCTACTCCTCACAACTCCAGCCTACACCACAATTTGAACCTAGACTACAACTTTTACCTACATCGCAACTTCCACCTAATCCTCACAACTCCAGCATACACCACAATTTGAACCTACATCACAACTCAAACATACACCACAACTTCAACCTACAACACAACTTCAATCTACACCTCAATTTCAGCCTACACCACAATCGCAACCTACACCGCAACTATAACATACACCCCAACCTCAAACTACACCACTTACACCACGACTTCAACCTACACCACAACTCCAAACTTAACTGCAACTTCAACAGACACCACAACTTCAAACTACACCACAACTTCAACCTACACTACAACTCCAGCTTACACCACAACTACAGCTGCACTTACACCACAACATGAAACTACACCAAAACTTCAACATGCACCACATCTTCAACCTACACCACAACTCTAGCGTACACCACTTACACCACAACTCCAACCTCAAACACAACTTCTGCCTGCACCACAACTCCAACCTACACCACAACTTCAATCTACACCACAACTCCAGCATACACCATAACGTCAGGCAACAGCTCATACACCACCTACACTCGAACCTACATCAAAACTTCAACATACACCACAACATTAACATATACCATTACTTCAAGCTAGACTACATCTTCAACCTACACCTCAACTTGAACCTACACCACAATTTGAACCCACTCCACTTAGACCAAAACACCAACCTGCACCACAACTTCAACCTACACCACAACTTCAGCTTATACCACATCTTCAACCTACAACACTTGCAACCCAACTCCAACTTACACAACAACTTCAGCCTGCACCACAACTCGAATGCGCATCACAACTTCACTCTACCCAGACAGCGTCTATCTACACCATTCACACCACAACTCCAACCTAGAACACAGCTTCAACCTACACAACAACTCCAACCTACACCACAACTCCAACCTAAACCATTTACTCCACATCTCGGCTATACACTACCAGTTCAACCTACGCTACAACTTCAAACTACACCACAACTTCAAGCTACACTACAACATTAAGTTACAGCACAACTTCAAACTACACCACAAATCCAACCTACTCTACTACTTCAGCCTACACCACAACTCAAAATCTTCACCACAACTTCAAACTTCACAACAACTTAACTTCAACCTTCACTACACATCAACCTACACTACAACTCCAACCTATACCACAACTTAAACCTACACCACACCTTCAACCTAAACTACAACTTTTGCCTACATCGCAGTTCCACCTACACCACAGCTTCGGCATACACCACAAATCCAACCTACTCCACTACTTTAGCCTACACCACAACTTCAACCTACACTACAATTTCAACCTACTTCTCAACTACAACCTACACCACAACTCCAACCTACACTGCAGCCTCAACCTACACCACAAATTCAAACTACACCACAACTCCAACCTACACCACAACTCCAGCGTACGCCACAACTTCAGTCTACAGCACTTACACCACCACTCGAACCTACACCAAAACTTCACCCCAAATTAACATACACTATAACTTCAACCTACATTACAACATTAAATAACACCACAACTTCAACGTACATCACAAATTCAACCTACACTACAACTCTTACCTACATCGCAACTTCTATCGACACCACAACTCCAGCCCATGCCATGACTTCAGAACTACACCACTTACACCACAACTCCAACCTACACTACAACTCCAACCTACACCACAACTCCAACCTACACCTCAACTCCAACCTACACCACAAACCTACACCATCTACACTGCAACTTCATTACATCACAACTTCAACCTACAATTGCGAAAGAACAGTAGTTATGTCTATAATAGTGTAGTGGTAGCCTAACTTACTACACCACAACTTCAACCTAAACCACAACTTCAACCTACACCACAACATTAACATACACAACAATTTCAACCTACTCCACAAATCAAACCTTCACCACAACTTTAACCTTCACCACAACTTCAACCTGCACCACAACTCCGACCCCACCACAACTTCAACTTACAGCACAACCTACACAACAACTTCAACCACACCTCATCTTCAACGTACACTACAACATTTACCTACATCGCAGCTTTCACCAATACCACAACTCCATCCCACGCCACAACCTTAATCTACACCACAACTTCAACCTACACCACAACTTCAATCTACACCACAACTCCAACCAACACTACAAACACCACCTACACCAGAACATTAGCATACATTACAACTTCAACCCACACCACAACTTCAACATGCACTTCAAACTACACCACAGCTTCAACCTACTCTACAGCCTCAACCTACACCACAACTTCAACTTACACCACAACCTCAAACTACACCACGACTCCAACCTACACCACAACTTCAACCTACACCACAGCTTCAGCCTACACCACATCATTAATATACACCACAATTTGAACCTACTCCACAACACAAACATATGCCAAAACACTAACCTACATTGCAACTTCCACCTACACCACAACTTCAACCTACAACACAACTTCAACCTAGACCACAACTCCAGCCTATACTACAACTCCAGCCTACACTGCAACAACTTTTACCTGTATCAAAACTTCTGCCTACACCACAATATCAACCTACACCAGAACTTCAAATTATACAACAACTTCAACCTACACCATAACTCCAGTGTACACCACAACTTTAGCTGACAGCACTTACACCACAACTGGAATCTACACCACAACTTCAAACTACACCACAACATTAACATACACTACAACTTCAACCTACACCACATCTCTAACCTACTCTTCAACTTCAACCTATACCACCTACACCGCAACCAACCTCACTACATGAAACTTCGACCTACAATTGTCAGGGAATAGTAGTGTAATGGTAGCCTAACTTACTACACCACAACTTCCACCTACAACACAGCTTCAACCAACACCACAACTGCAACCTACACCACAACTTCAACCTACACCACACCTTCAAACTACACCACAACTTCAATCTACACCACAACATCATCCTACACCACAACTTCAACCTACACCACATCTTCAACCTACACCACTTGCACTACAACTCCAACCTACACCACAACTTCAAACTACACCACTTACACCACAAATCCAACCTACACCACAACTCCAACCTACACCACAACTCCGACATACACCATAATTTCAACCTATACCACAACTTCAACCTACACCTCAACTCCAACATACACCACAAACCTACACCACCTACACTGCAACTTCACTACATCACAACTTCAACCTACAATTGTGAAGGAACAGTAGTTATGTATATAATAGTGTAGTGGTAGGCGAACTTACTACACCACAACATTAACATACACTACAACTTCAACCTACATCTCAACTGAAACCTATATCACTTGCACCACAACTCCAGCCTACACCACAACCTCTATCTACACCACAACTTCTACCTTCACCACAACATCAACCTACACCACAACATCAACTTACACCACAACTTCAATCTACACCACAACATTAACCTACACTACAACTTTTACCTGCATTGCAACTTCAACATTAACATGCACTAGAACTTCATCCTACCTGTATCACAATTCCAATCTACATCCAATCTACATCACAATTCCAACCTACACCACAATTTCAACCTACACCACAACTCCAACTTACACCACAAATCCAACCTACACCACAAACTCCAGCCTACACTACTTACATCACCTACACCGCAACTTCACTATATCTCAACTTCAACCTACACTACAACTTCACTACACCACAACTTCAACCTACATCACAACCTGATCCTACACCACAACTTTAACCTACACCACTTGCACCACAACTCCAACCTAGACTACAACTTCAACCTACACCATAATTCCAACCTAGACTACAGCTTCAACCTGCACCACAACTTGAACCTACACCACAACTTGAAACTACATCACAACTTTTACCTAGATCGCAACTTCCACCGACACCTCAACTCCAACCTACGCCACAACTTCAACCTACACCACTGCTTCAACCTACACCAGAATTCCAACCTACACTACCTACATCACCTACGCCGCAACTTCACTACATCTCTACTTCAACTTTCAATTGTCATGGAACAATTGTCAGTTGTCTTAGAACCGATTATAAGGGTGGGGTAATGATTGCAGTGGGGTAATGATTGCAGTGGGGTAATGATTGCAGTGGAGTGAGGGATGTTAGAATGGTGCGATCATGGCTGTATTGATATGGTGCAAATTTATAGTAATGTAGTGGTGGTATTAAGGATGTTGTATACCATACGTAATGATGTGCTGGTGTCTATAGTGATGTAGTGCTGTCTATAGTAGTGTAGTGGTGTCCTAACTTACTTAGCAACAGAGCCAACAAGGGAAAACCCTAGAAAGCATAGTTCAGCAGTACAGAGTTGATATAACTGGAAATTGACGAGCAATTTGGTATTTTAAAGTGCAAACATAGGATCACTTCACACATCAATGTAAGATGGTGGTTCATGTAGAGGGGTGGGGAGGAAGAGTGAAAGGAGAAACGGGCTTGATATCTTGTAATTCCCTGCTTCACAATGCTTAGTTATCCCATTCTGCATTCAGAGATAAAAAAGACAAAAACAGGATCTATAAAATAAGTACTAGGCATGCCCTATGGTGTATTCAAGCTACTATACAAATTTGAGGGCATGTACCAAATTTGTACAAATAATACCAAAGGAATAATTACCTCTCCAATGTATTTTGTTATAGAACCCAGTTAAACACTGTTGTTATTGCTTTTGCACCCACCCCACCACATTATGAAATCTTATCCAGGTTTTTATACCTAATTCTATATTGGAACATACTGTATATTTATTACATATCAATAATGGCGGGAGAAAAATTGAACGCAATGTCAAGTTTGTTAGTTCTATCAAGTCCGGATCCCACACAAAAGACACAAACTCAGCACTGTGAGATAACGAAACATTTGTCAGTTTTATACTGCTTACAGCAGTGTCATTCCACTTTGTGGTATCTTCTTATAGCTAACTGAACTGTCGACGACCCACTAACACCATTAATTCGATCTTTGACTTTCGGTTTGTCAATGTTAAGAATTGTTAATATTAATAATTAAGAAGAGCAGTGGATTGGCGCAGAATCACTAGAGCGTTGGACAAAATGCCTTGCCGTACCAGTCAAGTACTCAGTCAATTTAATCAGTTAGCCCCCCCCCCCCTTTCTGAAAAATAGGTGTGGCCATGTGCCAATGCTAGAAATCAATATTCAAAATTGTCGTTATTTCTTAACTCATTTTCATAGACCCTAAAAACGGTAATTCTATCTTTAAAGTAAAATTTGGAATCCGAGGAAACTGATGATGATCTGTGTTAGCAATAGCTAGTACGCAGGAGAATTCTAGAAGATTTTGATAAGTTTAATTGCGGTGAGAAGTGAAGAATCTAATGTTTCGGGCTCTTGCTCTTTGTTTGAGAATGAGGCAGAGAGAGAAAATGTGTGTCACTTGGGCCAGCATGGCCTTGAACTGCTACCATTGTGTTTCAGCTGCTGCTTGTTAATTAGTTTACCATGGTAGAACAATGTGATAGGATACAATCAACGACAGGGGAAAATCTCAAAGATTTGCAGCTGTGGTATATACGAAGGAACGAAGTTGTTGTAGTAGCAATAGAAGAGACATTAAAAGGGTACAATGCTGTAGTGTGCTGGGGAATGACTGTTTGCCAGTTAGTTGGATAGTTTTTTTTTGTTTCGAATTCAGTCTAGAATATTTGTTAAGTAGCTATACTATTCTGGATGAATAGTACTCTAATGAGGGTTACACGTATGCCTTGTTGATGATCAGTAATTGTATGTATTAGGTAGAAGGACTAGACTTCATTCACAAAATTATTGACTTTTGATCGTTCGACCGTCTTTCCAGCTGTAATCATCCTCTCTTTCTTTTTCCCCAGACATAAGGTATCCAGGTCTGCATTTTTTAAGGCGGTTGGGTGTAAGTTGAAGAAGATATGGTGGCTATTTTATGTAGATCGAGCAACGACATATAGGCTTCCCCACTAAATCAACGGTAATACTGTTGTTGGAGCCGGCAGTACTTCCGGTTTTCTGTGTTGTGTTTTATTGTGATTCAGGGTGTATTTAGGTGACTTTTCCTTGATTTGTGTTGTCTTTATTTTTGTATGAATTTTGTGCTGGGTCCTTCTAACTTTCCGACTATTTATTGTCTGCTTTGTACGGATCGTTACTTTCAAATTTATTGTATCTGTTTCTGTATTGAATTTTCATTGTTCAACTGGTATTCCAGCTGTGACCACCCCATGTTTTTCTAGTATAATGTAGGCCAAAACTGCATTATTCATTGTGCCTTTCCTCATTTTAAGATAGTAAGATGTGGTTTGGGGAAATTTAGCTATTATTTCAAGCCGATCGAGTGATTGCATAAAGGCTCCCTCATTGGATTTCCAAAACATCTCAACAATTAAATCATGCCTGTGTAAGAAATATGAATGTGAAGTGGAAATGCACCGGAAGTTCGGCAAATGGTTATTCAATCTGTAGTGGATTCTTCACACATTCCTTAAAAAGTTTAAGGAAACGCTGAAGAACATTTCCCTTTTGCTTACTGTAATCACTGAAGCATGGATTGAGTGAGGAATCAGACTAGAAATTAGAGCAGTAATTATACAATTAAGAATGAAGGAAGTGGTATAGAAACACTACCACCACAACCACAAACATCACGAACTTCGGGAACTAACACTAGCACCAGCACATCTTATACCACCAATACCACCATCACCGGGAGCTACTTGTTCTAAAAATGAATATTATTATTGTTGATATGTACATCAATATAAAAACACATCAGCTGTACAACAGCAAACTAACTAATCAATATAT
>JAOPJM010436566.1:0-11167 GCA_027124095.1 Muusoctopus leioderma | reverse complement strand
AGAGACTGAAATATATATTAAACCTTAATGAGTAGATGATAGGGCACTGCTATTTCCAACGGATCCAATTGTCCGTGTCTATGGAGCGGATATTTCTTATTAAAAAAGCAAACTTCTTGCGGAAAATAAACATACATTTGATTAATTATTCGGAAGGTGGGGAAAGGCAAGTGGCTTTCTAAGTAAATTTTTATTTACTTATTTTACACATGCCATCGGCAAGATTACCGAAGCAAGCTGTTATTTTACACATGTAATCGGCAAGATTACCGAAGCAGGCTGTTAAGAAAGTGAAAGAGTTTTGGAAGAGTCAGAAATATATATTAAAAGTCGACAAAGAAAAAATTTATCAATAGAATTTGAAGGCAATATGTTTCGTATATCGTAACGGATAATTTTATTAACAACAATAATACAAGAAATATGACGAATATTATATATTTGTTGGAGGAACTATTGTTGCAGGAAATATTGAAATATCTCTCACCACGTGCCAGGAGAATACAAAGCGTTTTGATTGGCCGGTCTAGATTAAACAGGCTATGAGGGAAAACCGGTTTCGATTCAGCGCATGCGCAATGAAAGCGGATGGATGTACAGACGGACATGTATTATTTTTATAATATAGAGTTAGTATCATTATTTTAAATTAAATTTGTATAGCTATCATTAAACCTTTCGGCACTACTGGTTAACACGGGCTCTGTCGAGTTACTTTCTTGAATGTTAAGCATGGAATGATATCGAAAGCATAATCGAGAATGTAAATAGTTTCATTATCGAATTCTTCCGTTCTTTAAATACATTCACCATTAAATGTCAAGATTAAATCATAAAATAATGAATATGGACAATACAAATGAAAAGTCATGGAGTTGGATAACACTCGGAAATATAAGTTAAAATATTATTCAAATTCATCGCCTGCAGTTCAACCAAATAATTGACTCCACATGAACTCAAGATAAACCTCTACTTTGGAGAAAATATCATGCATTACTAAAGTTACTGGTGTGTCACGTTATTTCAAAAATATTCATCCCTATAAGTATACATGATTTTATTGAAAGAAGGAATTTATTCAATAATGAAAGTATTTAACGAACGGAAATATTTAATGATGAGGCTATTTACATTCTCAATTACGTCTTTGATATCCTTCCATATTTAAGGTTGACAGTAAATGAATGGGACTCGTGTTCACCATTAGTGCCATCCGTTCAGTAAAAATGATATAAATATATAAAAAAGAAACAATTGTTGATGTTACCAGTGTCTATGTACTTATATATCGTCTTCACCCATCATTTTTCAGCAGGCGGGATGCACAATCACATTTACGAATTATTAGTCTTGGCCTTTTGGTTAAGATCAAAGTGTAATGTTTTATTATTAAAAACAAATTACGAAGTCTTTAGGAAAGAAATTTATAATTGGTTCCAAGAGTCATTTTGAACTGATGCACCATTCTCTATAATTAATAAAACTGTCGTCATTTTTGATGACACGGGTACAATAGTGAAAAATAAAATGTTTAATTGCTTACAAACAAAATATTGGTTCGCAGCCAATTAATCACGAACTCCTATTGAATATCTACGTAAAATTTCCCATAACTTAAAATAAGCATTTCATCAATGCTTTCAACAGTCGTTTCACTGATGTACCATTCTCTATAATTAATATAACCGTCATCAGTATTGACGACACGGATATACTAGTAAAAAATAAAATGCTTAATTGCTAAAAAAAACAAAAACAATTATTATTGGTTTACAGCCAATTCTTCATGAACTCCTATTGAATATCTACATATTATTTCCCGTAATTTAAAATAAACATTTTCGAATAAAAATTATATGCACACACACACACACACACGCATATCCATTAAGTTACATTTTTGCTTCATTTATTTTTCATGTGTTTTCCCTGTTATAATTATTTCTAACATAGGCACAAGGCCAACAACCCTAGTAATTGACTGGTACCTTATTTTGTCGACCTCGGTGGAATTTGAACACAGAGCACAGTGAGCCAGAACGAATACTGACACGCTAACGACTCTGCCAATTCGCCGCCTTTTCCTGTTATAATTGTTTCTAATTTAGGCACAAGGCCAACAATCCTCAGTACTTTATTTTATCGACCCCGGAAGGATGAAAGGCAAAGTTGACCTCGTTATTCAACTCAATTTACCATGCAACTTCACAGCAATTGCAATCAGATTTATTTTCTCGCTTGTGTCATTGTTGATCGAAGACATGTCGTTAATCGTTTTGCTGGAGAAAAATGTTCGTTCAGCCGTAACTGATGTTGCAGGATTTAAAATTCTCTGATTTACCATCGGCTGTTTTTTCATTCAGACGATCTACAATGTCAGCCAAACTACACGGGTCTGTCTCATACAAACTCCGAATCTCGAAAGTTGAGTTATCAAAGAATTAATGTCAATATCATCGGCGCATCTTAATAAAACTGATTTCTGATGAGTTTGTTTTCGCTGATCGCCTTTAGAAGTAATGTCTCCAGTCCTGAATAAATGCGTGAATGAAATCATATAAAATATGTTTATGTTTAATAAACATATATTTAGTGGTTAAAATGACAAGCAAGTTCAGAAATTCCCCATTGGCCACCAAGTGTTTATTGACTCAATGAATACATAATATGTTGTTCTTTGTTGGGTGCATCGGTATATTTGTCAGCAATAATTGAAAAAAAGTTTAAACCTACATCACCAAATACATCTCTCATAACAAAGTCAGGTTCTTTTCTTTTTGTTTCACCTTTTTATTAATTTCTCCAAAAAATGAATGTGATTTTCGTAATTAGCATGCAAAAGTACATCTATGATGAACTTTAAAAAAAAAAGCTCTGTGAAACAAAAAGAAAAGATCCCAAAGGCAGACATTATAAAACAGAATTTATATTGTATATCGTGGCTCAAGTATGTATCTGTACCAGCTTTGTTGAGCCACCCCAGAAGATCGGAATTATTTTCCCCTCTCAATCGTATTAAGTTATACAAGTTAGATGATTCTTTAACATTTCCTTGCATGGCTATTCCTTATTGCCAAAGGAAGTGCAAACACTCAATTTTTATTGTGCATTTATGATTTGTTTGCATATGTTTTCTTCCAGTTTCATGCAACAATTCTCCAACATTATTAGTCAGTAAGTAGCACTTCCAGTTCAATAGCAGCACAGCGACATTCAGAGTTGATGTTCCTCAAAGTGTTGAGGAGCTTTTATCTACTTACAACATCCTTCTGTTAAAAGTTCATTTTCTTTACATCTGTAGTAACTTAAAGGTATTTGTAGGGATAATAACAATAATGAATTATATACTATTTTCTTTTTATTTCCTACATACCAACAGAAAATAGACATCTTCCAGTCTGGTTGGTATAATAATTCAATAGTAATTACACAACACATGGTTTGTTGGGACAGAATTCTGACACATAATATAACAGATATTAATTTACAACATCAATCAGTGCAAAGTTTACAATGTAAACTTTACATAAATGTGTTTGTGAGTACAAGTACAAAAATATAACACTGCAAATACCACAGTGAAAATATAGTAAGTTTGGTTATACAATATCAATAAAAGGTTGCATAATGTGTTATGGAAATGTATGTACATATTTTTCATGTTTTACAAAGTCAATTGGATAATTTGTGTTGTAGAAAATGTTCACACATATGTTCTTGTTTTACAAAATCAATTGAATAATTTATGTTGTAAAAAGTGTTCGCACATATTTTCTTGTTCATGAAGTTCCAACATCAACTGAAAAAAAAAGAATAAGTGATATTAGAAAAGCTAAGGACATCCATGTCCATTCTGATAAGACTGGAAATTTTTCCCAGATGGAAAGCTCATTGTACAATCGCCTCCTGTACAACTGCGCAACAGACTATAGGAAGGTAAACACCAACCTCGTATATGAAATGTATAAGGACATAAAATAACATCTGAACTCATAATGACCAAATGGAGCTGTGGATATATATTATTTATCCCCCACACCCTGTATGTGCATATATATATATATTCATAGATTTTGAAGAATAAATTAGACGCAGCATCAAGCAACACGTTATCCTTCAATTGTCTACGTTCAAGTCATTCAGACGGATATTTTTCCATGTGCAATAAATATATATATACATATATATATATACACACACACACACACACATACATACACCCTCGGTGCAAGCTTGGCATGGACCTACCACCCAATATGGTCCTGTCTAGTACCCCCACTATCCTCGGCTCCCTCTGATTCTACCACCCCTTGTCCTGTTGCACTCTAGAGGATGACATTTGTCCTTTATCCTCACCCTCATCCTCACCAGTTTTACCCACGCCTCATCACACCTCCTATCACTCTGCCTCTTCTCCTCCTCCATCCTCTCCACATCCCCCCACTATCACCTTCAGACAACCCACACCCCTCTCTAACTTTTATACAACCGCTACTTTTCTCCTTATTGTCATCCACTCATCTCAGCTGGATGCAAATGCTATCGCATACCCAACACTTAATGTAGTTTCCATGCCCCCCCTCTTCTCCACATCCCGCTTCTACCCTTCCTCTTCTCCACATCCCGCTTCTACCCTTCCGTAATCACTACTTTCCTATTCACACCCATACTATCACATCTCCCTTCCCTCACTCTTGCTCCTTTGCCTTCTCTCTCTTAAAATTCTTAGCTACCCCTATTTTTACCCATACTCTCACTCTTCCTCATCTCACCCTCCCATATATAACCTATCTCCTATCTCCTACTTACTCACACTCTCAAGTCACGTTTACCCTCATAGAACGGAGACTATGTAGAGTAGAGAAGGAATCTTTAGCTTGCTAGAGATAAGGCACCCCCCTACCCACTCTAGTGTTGGTGACACGATAAATGCACCCAGTGCACTCTGTAAAGTGTTTGGCGATTGTTCAAAGACAACACAGGGTCAAGAGGGCTCTATAGTTGTGTCGTGGATATGACAACCTCTCTAGTGTTGGTGCCATGATAAATGCACACAGTACACTCTGTAAAGTGGTTAGCGATAAGAAGGGCATCCAGCTGCAGAAACCAAACCAAACGAAACATGTGTGAGGTGTGGTCCCCTGACCCGTCTAGGAGAGTGGTGACTCCATACACAATCGATGCAGGCCGAAATCACCCGTCCAACCCATGCCAGCATGGAAACGGATGTAAAATGATGATGATGATGATGATACATATATATATATATATATATATATATCATCATCTTAAGACCGGCTGTCCGTGGGAACTCCTATATGCTGATGACCTAGCGCTCATAGCAGAAACATATATATATATATATATAACTTAAAATATCGGTAAAAGTGGAGAACAGCGTAATTTCGAGAAAATGGGGAGTGTATAAAAATATCAAGGGTTACGTGAAATACCGAAACAAAAAGCCAAATATTGTTTACATTTTAAAAGCACATGTATTTTTTAAATTTTTTCTACAAAAAACCAAATATTGTTTATGTTTATTATTGTTCAGATGAAAGGGCTATTTAAGTCTATGAAAAATCTGGAATTTATCGAACTTTTAGACTGCAAAAATTTATGTTCTATGATAATGCTTTTCCAGAGAGGGCCTTCCAATCTCTAAAAAATAACTATTGTTAATTTTTTGATTTTGCCAGTCTCAGGCAAAACTGTTTTGTTTTCTTGTAAATGTTTCACCAAAACTAATATTGAAGAGCTCCTTAAATATCTATTAGAAAATGAAATGCATGAAGGTTTTTCACAAACACATAGGCTAATAAATTTGGTCTATTTCAACTTCGTGTGTTGAGCGATCTTTTTTCGAAATGTAAACAATATTTGGTTTTTATTTCGGTATTTCACGTAACCATTGATGTTTTTATACACTCCCAATTTTCTCGAAATTACGGCGGTTTACCAAAATATCAGCCGAAGTAGGCCACATGCTAGTCACTCACATAGTCAGTCAGGTAGTACAGGAAGAGGTCATTCCCAATGACTGACATAGCAATATCATCATCAACTGCTACAAGGGCAAATGAGATGCACTAGAGAGAAGTAACTGCAGAGGCATCAAATTAATGGACCAGGTTATTATAGTTACAGAAAGAGTTGTAGCACAACTGATTAGGGAGAGAATTAGTCTAGACGAAATGTAGTTCGGATTTATGCCAGGACAGAGTACCACCAATGTCCTCTTCCCAGTGAGACAACCACAGAAGTACTTAGCTAGACGTAAGCCACTCTACCTAGCTTTTGTCGACCTGGAGAAGGCCTCTGACAGGGTTCCACGCTCTGTCATCTGGTGGTTGCTAAGAAAACTAGGGATAGTTGAATGACTTGTGATAGCCATGCAATCCATGTACAGAGATACTGTCAGCAAGGTAAGAGTTAACGATGAGTTCAACGAGGAATTTAGCATGCAGGTTGGTGTACATCAGAGCTCAGTTCTCAGACCCCTTCTGTTTATTATAGTCCTCCAGGCCATAATAGAGGATTTTATGACTCCTGTATGCCGATGACCTAGTTCACTTAACTGAGTTGGTCAAAGATTTAGAGAGGAAATTTCAAACTTGGAAGCAAAACCTAGAATTGAGAGGCTTCAAAGTAAACTTAGCAAAGACTAAAGATTTAGTTAGCAGGAAAGAAGACAGGATTCTACTGCTGTTGGGAAAGTGGTCATGTTTGATATGCAGAAAAGAAGTTGGTAGGATTTCTGTATGGTGTATCCGTTGTAAACTATGGATGCACAGGAGGGGTGTAGTGGGATCACAGATAGAATGACAGAGTGGCAGATACACAAAAGTAATTAGCAGTAAGAGTATACGTGAAATAAATTCCTTTAAATGCTCCAGATGTTCTCTAGAAGTTGATAGCTTTTGTTACCTGGGTTACCTAATTAGTAGTGGAGGTGGGTGCTCTGAAAGTATAGTTGCCAGAGTAAAATGTTCAGGGAACTGTTACCTCTACTGGCAACAAATGGATTCTCTCTCAGAGTGAAGGGCAGATTGTATGATGTTTGTGTATGAAGTGCAATGCAGCATAGTAGTTAGATGTGGGCCTTGAATGTGGAGGATTTATGAAGGCTGGAAATAAATGAGGTGAGCATGTTGCGATGGATGTGTAATGTTAGCGTGCATAAATGACGGAGCAGAAATGAACTGAGAGAAAATCTGGATATAAGAGGAATTGGATGTAGTGGTACGGATACGTGATGCATATGGAGGATGTAAGTTGTATAAAGAAGTGCCAAGTGCTCCAAGTAGATAGAACATGTGTAAGAGGGAGACCTAAGAAAACATTGGATGAAGTGGTGAAGATTGATCTCAAGATGCTGAACTTCATGAAGGAGATGACAAAGGACCATGACTTGTAGCGAAGTACTGTGCTAAAGGGGACCCACCCAACCCATGCAAGCATGGAAAAACTAACATAGAAATGATGACGGTAGTGGTGATGGAGTTTGGATTGTTTAATATCTACATTTGGGTTTCTCATGGCCATAATGTTCATATTAAGTTTCCATATACTGCTCTACCCCTCTCTTCATTTTTCTCTCATCTATCACTCAGCCCCTCTCCTATCAATGTGCCTCCTTACTATCACTCAATCTCTCTCCCATCATGCCACCTGTGTAATGAGTATAGCACACATTGGATCTTTTTGTATTTAGTTCCCTCTTACCATTCCTCTTTCTTTATTGCTAACCATCACTCTCTCTCTCTCTCATTATTCCTTCCGCTATTGCTCATTATTGATATCATCACTCCCGCTCTCTAACCATCACCCATCTTCATTGCTATCCCTCACACACACACACATTACTCTCTTCTCTATCAGTCATTGTTGACATCCATCACTCTCTCCCATCAGTCTGTCCATCACTCTCTCACTTCTGGTACTCACTCTTCTCTCACTCTGTCTCCCTCCTATCACTCTCTCTTCCCTCATCATGGTGCTCATGCTGTTTTTTTAAAAATCTCCTTACCAACAACCATCATGTAGCTGTCTATCACTGTCTCTCTTCCTTTAATCTCTTCTCTATCACCCTCTTGCTCCTATCACTCTGGTTATCTTCTATTCTTCTTCTATCACCCTCTCACTTTGGTTCTCTTTCATCAATCCGTCTTCTATCTGCTGGGGACAAGACAACTCTCTGGTACTGGTGAATGAACAGAGAGAATGTAAGGTAGTGAGGAGTCTTTAGTCTTGCAGAGGATGTGACAATTTCTCTAGTGCTGGTGCCATGACAAAATGCACCCAGTACACTCTGTAAAATGATTGATGATAGGAAGGGTATCCAGCTATAGAAACCAAGCCAAAAATGGAACATATGAGCGATATGTGGTCTCCAATCATTCTAGGAGGGCAGTAACTCCGAATAAGAACCGACTCGGTCTGTGGCGACCCATCCAACCCATGCCAGTATGGAAAAGCAGGCTTAAAAGGATTATATATATATCATCATCATCATCACCATCGTTTTTATGTCTGTTTTTTCCATGCTAGCATGGGTTGGACGGAGATTTCTTGAGGCAGCATTTTACAGTCAGATGCCCTTCCTGTCATCAACCATACTGATTTAGTATGGGAATTACAACACTGAATCACTGAACGGCCGGGCATCTGGTTATTGGAGACATAAACAAATGTCACTGGCCGGTTTCAGCGATAAACAGCGTCAGGTGATGACACGCACACACACACACACATACATACATACATATTTATATATTATATATACACGACAGGCTTCTTCTGTCTACCAGTTCCACTCACAAGGCATTGGTCGGCCCGAGGCTATAGTAGAAGACACTTGCCCAAGGTGCCACGTGATTGCGAAGCAAACTTCTTAACCACACAGCCATGCCTGCTGTGCCTATGAATAATTAACAAGGTCGCCCGGTCAATGCTGTAGCTATGTGGTCCATGTCCCTGTTAGTGCACATGTTGATCTTTTCTGTCTTAAAATTGGTGTTTATAGTGTCTAGTATTATTTTACATTCATAGAGTGGTGTTTATAGTGTCTAGTATTATTTTACATTCATAGAGGCTGCTGTTGTTATGTAGTCTCAGGAAGCTCAGCTGGAGAGGAAGGCTAGCGTATAGGATGCCGACTAGGATGTTTGTGTGTGTGTGTGTGTGTGTGTGTAGCAGTACATCGTTCCATAGATATGAGCAAGTACTCCACTGTGGGTCGTACACGAGCTTTGTAGAATGTAGCGGGTCAGAAAATGTGAAAGCTAGCCATTCTTAGGGACGATGAAAGATTTAATTGTGCTTTGTTTAATGACTATGTTATGCATGTGAGTTTGGGGGTGGGAATGTGTCTCGACAGGGAGAGGAGTAATTGGAGAGAGAGAGAGAGAGAGAGGGGGTTAATTAGAGTGAGAGGTAATTAGAGAGATAGAAAGGGAGGTAATTAGAGAGAGAGAGAGAGAATTAGCAAGAAGAGAGACAGAGAAATAAATAGAAAAATAGAGTTGACACATAAAGAGAAAAACAAAGATGATATAAAAAGAGAAAAACAAAATACATATATTTCGTACATGACATTTTTTCCAAAGTGAGGTGGGCTGGCTGCATTGATCTCTGCACTGCTTGGTTTTGCCTCTTCTCCAGTCTTACCATAAGTGTCCTGAAATTGGATGAGAATATGAAATGGTACAAAGTATCTGTGAATGGGTTATATAGAACAGGGGTATCCAAACTGGGGTAAATTTCACCTACTCAAGAGATAAATTTGCTAACTCTCGATTTGTACATATATCTGTTCATCATCAGTTCATAAATAAGTGAAATAACATTGTTGTGTGCTATTTGTATTGTTATTGTTATTTAGTTGTGCCATGGACATGGACAACCTTTCCAGTACACTCTGTAAAGTGGTTGGTGATAGGAAGGGCATCCAGCCGTAGAAACCATGCCAAAACACGAGCGAGACGTGGGCCGCTGACCCGTCTGGGAGAGTGGTGACTACAACGAGGAAACAATGTGGGCCGAAATCCCCCGTCCAACCCATGCCAGCATGGAAAGCGGACGTAAAACGATGATGATGATGATGATGATGATGGTGGTGATGATGATGATGATGATGATATACCGGTGATGTCGAACCTTCTTTAGCCCGGCATGTTGAAATGTTTAATTTAATTAATAATCCTGTTATTGCAGTATAACTTACAAGTATTTTAGTTTTAAGGAAATTATTATAGATAAGCTTTTTATAACATGATATTACAGGAAGATTTGGTTTTTTTTCCCCAAAGTCCATTGCCTGTTACTGCCAACATGCGTGTCGTAGGTTCACCATCACTGGACTTATACCCTTCAAGTTTGCGCTGATGCATGACCACAGTCTAGTAGTAACTGAAACCAAACCAAACCAAACCAATAAAAGATTAAAAAGAATTCCATTAAGCAGGATACGAACATCACTCCATTTCGGAACACTTTCTTCCATGTCTTCTTTTTATTTTTCCATTTTTCTTTTTAATAACCAAGTGTTTTGCTATATCAAAAATTGATAGTAGCATTCACCATGATTTCAAGGCAAGTTTTAATTGCAAGGGAGATTACGGAACCTCCAACTCATAATTAAAAAATAAACAAAAATCAAAAAAAAAATCAGCATTGTAATCGCTAAAGAAATAATTCACGTGTAGACAGCCCAGAAATGTAATATTATAATTAACTGGAGATGAATCTGCAACACTAAGTATATTGGTCATGCAAAAAAAAGACCGAATCATGGAAAACAGAAATAATTGATCATATTACAGCTAGTTTTACATTGATCTGCCGACTGAAATTATTGTAATCCAGATAAAAAAAAAAAAGAACTGCCAGTAAGAAGAATAAAGTCCAGCCATATCTTAAGAGATTTTTGTGAAAGAATGTAAAAGGAAACAACAGGTAAGTTAGTTTATATTGATCAGGTGACAAGTCACAAGTTTGATCCATATATGGAGACACTTTCCTGCTTACTCAGACTTCCATATATATATATATATATATATATATATATATATATATCATCGCTTCATACGTCCGTTTTTCCATGCTAGTACCATGGGTTGGACGGAGATTTCTTGAGGCAGCATTTTACGGTCGGATGCTCTTC